>JBAMBS010002578.1:30000-45000 GCA_037044455.1 Zygothrica quintamaculata | reverse complement strand
TCGTGTGACAGCACTCGCATAATGTGTGTGTGTTTCTCTCGCTATCTGTGTGTGCTGCATGCATGTGTGTGTGTGTGTATACATATACATATATATTTGTGCTTATCATTTGCACATGATCGTCTGACGCTGGTACCCTTAACTAGTCCCCACTAAAAATCCAAATAGACTAAAGCTGCTACCCTTGAAACCTTCCTAATAAATTATTGTAGTTTTTATATACATTTATATATATATATATATATATTGATTCATTGTGACATTATTTGGCTGCGTTTCAGCTGCCTGGCAACAATTTCTTTGCTATTTAAAAATAAAGTTTCTATTATTTTGATTTCTTTTAAACATTTCGCTTAAATTAGCATACATAAAGCTCTTTGGCCATAACCTTCTCTGGCTCGAACAAGTGTTTTCTTTCAAATAGAAACATTTTCTATGCCTTCACTCACCCTCACACTTTATACACTAATGTACGTATTTGCATCTGTATTTCGTTTTGTTGTGTAAACATTTTGTATTTGTTTTTTTTTATTACTTTTTCGCCTTTATTTGCTTTTCTCATTATTATGACTTAAACATTGAATTGCGAAATTCGCAAAGTATTTCACTCTGTATTTGGTTATTATTTTTTCTAATTGGAGCACAGGTCTTGACATAATCGCCACAGCAGGCACATGACGGCGCACCCTAGATAATTACTGGTTAAAGTTTTTGTTTTCTTTCCTTTTTCCTATTATTATTATTATTATTTGAATTTTGTTAGATATTTTGTTATCAACTAATTTATGTGTGTGTGCCTTAGGTATCTCTACACGTATCAGGTTGCCGCTGTTTGCACTTGGCACTTGGTTTTAACCACAATTAACGAGCGCCGGTTTTGTTAACAACTTCAATTTTTAAAGCTAATTTAGAACCGTACCAAGTGCGCTCAAATTTCTTTTATGGTATAGTACCACCTTTTACCGCACACTCTTCTTCACTTACACCGACACCCACCCACCTGTTAGACTTACTCTCTTGGCAATCAATTGTATCAAATTGATACAAACACTAAAATAAAAAAGAAAAAAAATTAAACAAGAATTTAATTGCACTTTCTACATGTTGTTATTGTTGTTGTTGTACTCGTGGTATCTAAAAATAACTAAATGCGGTCATTGGTCCCTCGCCCACCTCTCCGCCCAGTAAAAGCAAAACTGATTGCGAGAACGTAGCAATTTTTTATGCTACAGCACACACACGCACACATAGCGAGAGCGAGAGAAAGAGAAAGAGATTAGAAGCCGAACAAGCGTAAGAGAGCGTACCTTAGAGTGCCATCACTGTTTACAGTCAATGTCCAAAATAATGTGCACACTTTAATTTCAACACAATTAATTCATAGAAAAATATATTAATTAATATATATATGTCTATATATATATATATATATATATATATACCTACGCTGCTTATCAAGCTGATTATAAAATAGAATAAAAAATATAGCCTTTAACCGTTTTATCAGTCATTATGAGTTCAACAGATCTGTCAGGTCTGTTAACATTTTGTTTACTTTAGAAACGTGCAACTGATTCGTGTTATTCCCGTGCATAAAATGATTACCAATGGAAGAGTGCAAAAATATCTCTGTTATTGTTATATATGTATATTTTATTTGATTTCTCTTGATTTCATTTTGTTTGCATGTGAAGAAATATCCTTAAACCTTTTCTTATGCTTTTTTCTAACCAACTACTCTGTATCGCTCTACTCTTTACCATTTTCAATCCTTTCTCTTGTAGTTTTGCAAAGAAATGTACTTTTTTCTTTCATTCTGTTTGTTTTTTTTTTTTGTTTTTGTTTTTTTGTCGTATGGCCCAACTTTATCGAAATCTCTTTGCTCTCTTGCAGAAGTTGCATACTTCGCCAACAACAACAACAACAACAACAATAACAGCGACAGCAAAGTTAACCCACAGTTGAACGAAGCAAACGAGCAATTTTCATCACAAAGTAACATCTTTGGCTGCTTTAGAAAGAAGCAGCAGGAGGAACAACAGCAGAAAATACAACAACAACAACCAGTACGGCAACAGGAGGACCTCAAGGAGTTGAAAGAACGTTCACATTCTGGCAGCTATAACGTTCAACAAAGAGCAAGTGCCAATAAAACAGATTGTAACTCCAACTCCATCTACAGGCAGCAGGACACAGAGTTTAGTTGCAGTAGCAACAAGAGCACCAACAATCTACAACAACAAAAGCCACCAACAACAGCAATCGTTGGTACGGGTGTTATTGCCAGACAACCCAGGCGTCATACACAACGTTCACTAAGCCAACCGGCTATATTACAACAGCCGCGTAGTAAACGTCCAGGAACTCCGCCACCACACGCCGCATACGCCGTCAGAAGCATGACCTCCATACCTGCCAATCTGTCCAGTAACAATGTGGCAGCAGCTGCCGCTGCAAGCGTACCGGAGAAGCAGCCATGGCCTAACTCAAAGGATGACTATGAGCTGCGGGATGTTATTGGTGTGGGTGCAACGGCAGTGGTCCATGGTGCCTACTGCATACCTAAGAATGAGAAATGTGCGATTAAGCGTATTAATCTCGAGAAATGGAATACCTCAATGGATGAACTGTTGAAGGAAATTCAGGCCATGTCATCATGCAATCATGAAAATGTTGTCACGTATCACACATCATTTGTGGTGCGTGAGGAGCTGTGGCTGGTGTTGCGTCTGTTAGAGGGTGGCTCACTGCTGGACATCATTAAGCATAAGATGCGTACAGCCAACTGTAAGCTGGGCGTCTTTGATGAGGCCACAATTGCGACAGTGTTGAAGGAGGTGCTCAAGGGTCTGGAGTATTTTCACTCCAATGGTCAAATTCATCGTGATATTAAGGCGGGTAACATACTAATTGGCGATGATGGCACCATACAGATAGCTGATTTTGGTGTCAGCGCTTGGTTGGCTACTGGCCGAGATCTGTCGCGTCAAAAGGTCCGCCACACATTTGTGGGTACGCCCTGTTGGATGGCACCGGAAGTGATGGAACAGGATCATGGCTATGACTTCAAGGCGGACATCTGGTCATTTGGTATTACGGCCATTGAAATGGCTACTGGAACAGCACCGTATCATAAGTATCCGCCAATGAAGGTACTCATGTTGACTCTACAAAATGATCCACCTACCTTGGATACAGGCGCTGAAGATAAGGATCAGTATAAGGCGTATGGCAAGACATTCCGTAAAATGATCGTCGAGTGCCTACAAAAGGAGCCCTCAAAGCGTCCAACTGCCAGTGAACTGCTCAAGCATGCATTCTTTAAGAAGGCCAAGGATCGCAAATATCTAACCCAAACACTATTACAGTCCGGACCTAGCATGGAGACGCGTGTTCATAAGGCAGCAAAACGTCAACCAGGTGCTTCGGGCCGTTTGCATCGTACGGTGACCGGTGAATGGGTTTGGTCTAGTGAGGAGGAGGATAATGTTAGCGGAAGTGGTGGTCGCAAACAGCCATCTTCCGATTCTGAATCTGAAGATCGACCAATAAATCGATTGGAACGCGCTGACTCATCGGACAGTGATCGTGAAGAGACCACACCCGAGATTACCCGCAGTTTATCGTCGGCAACGGTTACACCAGGACCAACAATCCCAGCCAATGCATCAGTACCCCAAGACCTTTCAGCTGGCATGGCACAAATGTCGATACCCAATGAATCAATTGGTGATGCCCCACCCGTTAATCTGGTATTGCGTATGCGTAATCTGCGACGTGAACTGCATGATATACGCTTTGAGTTTGCTGTGGGTAAGGATACAGCCGAAGGTATTGCCACGGAATTGGTTGATGCTGGCCTAGTGGATGCGCTGGATACGCAACCAATGGCTATACATCTTGATCAACTGATTGCCCAATGTGACATCATGAAGACAATAACGTTCCAACTTAGCTCAGGTGTACAGCCTGGTGAGGTGCCCGATGAGCGATCTCTTGTTGGTTTTGCACAGATATCAATAACAGGCTAGGATACGGAGTTGGCCACAGTGCCCTAACTCTCTACAATCCTGTGGTCTCCCCATGCGCATCATGTAACGTAACGTAACGTAACATAATTGAGCGTAACGTTACGTTATGTCGTCGCCTCCGCCGCTTTTAGCATTAGAACTAAAACTAGAACTGTAAATGCCTAGTTATAGATCTATACGCAAGTCGTTTATTGTTTACTATAGGAATATGTATATGTATATATATACATATATACGATACTACCTAATGCATATATATGTATATATGTACATATATATGTTTATATAATATACATAATACTTATTTGTATTTCTATCTCTCTATCTATCTTAAATTATCTTTATCTGCGCATTGTAAGTACTTCATAAGCACCGCAGTTATCCTACCTCCAACCTGCCGTAGTTAGTTGCAGCTCCTTTAGCTTAAAGAGAGAAGAAAGAAAAAAAAAAAAAGAAAAGTGTAAAAGAGAATATTATCGAAATTTGTGTACTTATACTTCCCTCTCTTTTCTTTGGTTTAATTTTTCGTTGTTGTATATATAAATATATATATTATATTTATACAAATGTAAATTCCTTTATAAAACTAATACACCCTATATATGTGTATCGTTTACTCTTGCTCCTAGTTACCCAATCCATTTTATTTATTATCTAGTAATTTAGTGAAACGTTTATTAAACTTAACGATTATTTTTAAGCCCAAAAAGTTAAAAAAAAAAAAATAAATATATTGTTTTCATTTTCTCCGCTCCCCCAAAAAAATGCACTTAAATCTTAAGCAAATAGAAAAAAGTTATAATAAAATAAAATTATAATTTTAACTTTTAATTGAAGCACAGTAAAAAAAAAATACAATACAAATTCAAACAAATAAATATTGAATATATATTAAAAAAGAAATTAATAATAATTATAGCATTAAAAAGCATAATATAAAATGAGAACAACAACAACAACAAAAAGAAAATCATTTTGTGTTTTTATTGGTTGGTTTTATTGCAGAATTTCTTTTCTTTTTTTCTTAATTTCTTTCTTACATTCCAATTTTTTATTTTTTATTAATTGTTTGAACTAAAGTTAAGTTTAGTATATGGAATCAGCTGTAGGTCTCGAGATGCCAGTAAATTGCCTATAAATTAGTTTAGATTAGTTTAAAAACAAATGAAACTTAACTTATTTAGCTTTAGATGAGACTTTACATTGAATTGAATTTAAAATTTAATAACTAACTAGCTTTAGGCTTAATGCAAATCAGTGTTAACTTACTATCAATTAGTTAATTAATAACTAGATAAGCTCAAGTTTAAAAAAAAAAATAAACAAATTCAACAATTACTTTGTACTTAAAATTAATGATAGAAACTGTATACGAATCAATTAAATGTTTAAATAAAATGGTATTTCCATCCACGAAAAACCCCAAAATAAAAACTGCGTAGAGTACAGCATTTTCAGCTTATCTTTACCAAGGATGAAACATACAGAAAATAAATTATTCTTATTCGATTTGGCTTTAAAACCATTGAAGCATTGTTTACCTGCAGGACTTTCTCCAATTGGTAACTTCAGTTATGCCAGCGCTATTCTCACATATCTTCAACACATCCAGTACTTTTCAGTACTTGTCAAATTTTTTGTTTCTTATATTTATGATTCCGTAATTTTGGAAACAGCTGTATAAGCTTTATAAAATAAATTGGCATTTGATTATCATCGTATTATAAATATTGTTCGAAATTGTTTTAAAATTTAACACACCCCGTACGCCCCTTCCCTCTTACAGTCAATAAACGATGGGTGATTACTTTGAAGAACTTGGACACACACCCACAGGACCGGAGGGTGCAAATGATATTGATCGTCATTATCGTCGTCTACAGGTTCTTGCAATACTTCATGGCATAGATATAGAAATCGACGTCCCAGAGGCTTCCAAGCGTGCCATAGATGAGTTGCCGGTTCATAAAATCGAACCCACTGAAGTAAACGAAGACTTTGAGTGTTCAGTGTGTAAACAACAGGCGGAAGCTGAAGAAGTATTTAAGGTTCTGCCCTGTAAGCACGAATTTCATGAGGAATGCATACTGCTATGGCTAAAAAAGGTAACGTGAAGAAGTCAATTATTATTAGATTACCAATCAACCAAACTGAACCAAATATTGATTTATAATTTAAAAATAATAATAATTAATTTTTTTGGTTCATTTCGGTATTACAAATTTAAATTGAGTATTCCTGGTTACCGATAATATATATTTTATTATATTTAGGCAAATTCTTGCCCTATATGTCGCTTCACTCTCGTAAGTACTCGTTACTAAAAAAAATAATAGATTTATGTAACATATAAATATAATATAAAAATGATTTATTTGCTGCAAATAGGAAACTGATGACGAAGTCTATGAGGAGTTACGTCTGTATAGACAGGATGAATCTAATCGCCGTGATCGTCAAAAAAGTCTAATGGATTCCATGTTCGGTTAAATATCTAGAACATGCAAAGGGTATAATGGTTAATGGTTTGGGTTTTGGTTAAAAATAAAAAACTTATTAAACAAAATGACGGCCGCCTTTTTATTAAAAGGCATGAAATATTTATTACATCCTCAATTCTTTGGAAGAATATTAGTCTTATTCCAAATTCGACGGGTTATGAGAAGGTATCAATTACTGCTTTACATTTCAAACCATAAACCAAGATCCATTAACTGTAGTTATTTTATTCTAGAAATAAAATTTTAATTAAAATAAATATTTTAACTCTCATTGAATAAAACTAATACATACAAATATAAACGGTGGTTTTTATTCCTAATTAAAACAATATTAACTTGTATTTTTACATTTCCAGCCAATCGTTGGCTAATTCTTTAATTATATTAATAAGAATACATAAATTTTTTTAAATTATCAGTTGAAGGGTATATTATAGGTATATTTATTATTTAGTATAAGGCCATACACAACCACACTTTAAAATTGAAAATACAAAAACGTAAAACATAATGGCGGTCGCTCTAGGTAATCAATTTCAATAGTATCGATATAAGCATCGATAATCGTAATTTAATATTAGAGAAACAATAAAACACGCTACGCAATAAATCTTTTTGTCTTTAGTAAATGAACTTATTAAATATTAACTTTAACTTGATTTTATTTTATTTGTTAAAATCGATTCTTTTTACTTATTTTATTAATATCCAATTGTCCCATTCTGGAAGCTTCGACGGCCATAGTAAAGTAGTTCCGTAAGTGTAAGCAGCGTACTATTCTATACAAAAGTTCTCGGAGCTTATTCCTTTAAGCAAAAGAACTATCTACAGAATATTTGAGTTACTCAACACTACAGTTTAGCCGGTCTCTTTTCTGATTTTCAACTTTCAGGGTTCTGTCGTTTTCTGGAAAGAAATTAGAAATTAAAATTAGAGCCGTGTGTATTAAATAATTAAGTAAAGTACAAACGTAATCAAAAATGTCATCTGACGAGGATGAAATAAAATTTTTCGATCGTAATTTTGTATCTAACAATTTACGTGATCAATTATGTTGCCCCAAGTGCTTAAAAGGTTATACCCACAAGAGCACCGACGAAGAGCAAGCAGGTAAAAAAAAACTATATATTTATTTTTGATTGTTGTTTTATTGATTTCATTGATAAATTATGTATACATTACACATGCATGTATGAATGTATGTTTGTATGTATGCGCGTCCATGTTGAATAAATCGCATTTAGTATACATACCGTTACATTTTGCATGTATGCAGCTTACAATAGTTTCTGCACTCTTCTTTATAATTTATTCTCTTCTATTGTTGGCAGAGAACTATCGTCCATTTTTGTTGCCCTGTGGTCACAATATGTGTGAAAATTGTATATCCCAATATCGCAACCTTAGCGATATGGTATGTGTCGTCTGCTCTTCTCCAGCTTTGCCGACATTTGTCGTAGCGAATTCTAATGATAATTATGGTGGTAATATAGAAGATTACTATGAACTCGACTACCATGTGCTAGGCGAACTTAAGGGTCTGGACTATTGTCATCGCTATAGAGTGGAAACAATTAACAAGTCGGTACATAGATCCATGCTTAACGACACTGCGGCAGATAAAAAATGTAGCGAGTGCAAGCGTGCAACAGCCGCTGGCGAGTGCAACCAATGCAACGTCTACTACTGTCAACGTTGCTTTGATACGGTACATTTACGCAGTCGTGTTCTTAAGACTCACGTTTATTGCAAATTTGATGTGAACAACAATAATAAATCGATACAAGTGGGCAGAGATATATTTCGTATGCCAGTTCAAAATCATTGCCGCATACATAATTTGGCCTGTACCATCTACTGTATGTCATGCAAGCGTACCCTTTGTACCCAGTGCATATTAGCATTCCATAGAAATCACAACACGGTATCGTTGTCACATATGGTTGGTTATTCAATTTTTGTTTTTTATACTTTTTACACATATCTTAATTATGTTTATTTATATAAATTCCTAGAATCAGCGCCTTTTGCCGGAGGTACCAACTTATATAAATATCATTGATTCAGCTGTGTTCCAGCTTAATAATGCCCAATTGGTAAGAAGAATTGTTAATTTTACTTAATACTTGACATTTTTATTTAATATAAAATATATATTCGTATAACTAATTGATTTATATATATATATATATATAGTATAATATTTATATCATTTACAGTTAGCTATTTACAGTGTTCGCTCGCTAAGAATAATTTAAGGTATACAACCATGAAACAGAAACAAAAATATTTTATCAATGAACTTTCATTACAAATATGGCAAGCATTCTCTACCAGGATTATATTATTTGATCTATACTTCTTTCGGCTGTTCACTTTCACTTTCACTCTCACCCTCAATCTCATCCTCTGACATTCTATTAATGGGCATTAAATGTCCCGTATGTCCATCAGTTTTAATTTCAATTACTTCCAATTTTTCAACACTGACTTTTGTTGTCTCGCGCGGCTTCTGTCCTGCCGCTGCATTTGTGTCTCTTAAATTTTGTAGCTTATCCTCCTGCTCCTCACTGCTTTCTAATGCAGATGAAGGTTCTGTATCAAGCTCAGGATCGTTACTCAGCTCCGCTTCAATATCAATTTCAGGCTCTGGTGTAGAGGATACATAAATTGGCTTATGGCCCAAAGTGTGTGTATCCTGTGTTGCAATTGTTGTCGGTGTCATAACTGTTGTTGGTGTCTGACCATAGGTGTCATAGGTGCCACGCTCCGAGATGTCATCAATCTCATCATCGATGAGCAGATTACGTTCTGAACTTTGTTCATAGATTTGTGCATTTAAACCGCTGCCATGTTTAGATGGTAATTTATGATTCTTGGGCATTCCGGGCGTAGATTGTTCTTCTTTAGCAGCAGGCTTTTCCGCTTTTTCATTGGCTTTCCTTTGCTTCTCATGACGCATTTTCTCCTCCATTTCCTGGAACTTCATAGCCAGATATCTACAGAAGGGCATAACCAAAACACATTAATAACTTTAGTATATTAAAAGTATTGTTATTTTCCTTACTTGTCAACAATAGGTCCATTGTAATCCTCTGGAAACTTTGGATTAAAAGGTAAAATATACTTATAAAGTCGTTCGTTTAATACATAAAGCTGAGAGGTTGTTGAACACTTCACATTGAACCACCAGTCACAGGTTAGCGCAATCTATATATATAGGGAAATGGGTTAATAGAAATTGTCCAATATAATCTGTTCGGTATTACCTGACTGAAGATGGTGCCATTGGGACATAGGAATGAAGCTTTGCCGCCATTGAGATCACAATAATGCCACACTTGGCAATTAGTTTCGGGATCTCCAAAGAAACCCTTGTAACGCTGTTGCGTGCACTCAAAACTGGTCTTTGGTATCTCTGAATAATTAGGATAGTCGATACCAGCTCTACCAGTACTTGGACCAGGATGTTTATCTGCATGGAATACATGTTATTAAATGAATATTTAGACAATAAAAGAGTTATAAATTTCTGTCCGGGAATGACCTAATGAGCTTTAGGATACACATTATAATCCCACTCTTTATTCCTTTCTCTCTGCTTTTACTTACTGGGTGCTTTCTGATCTAAGAGATCTTCATCATCATCATTTGCTGTTAGTGTAGGCTTTGCCTGCTCCTCTTCATTATCCGTATTGTAGTCATAGTCGTTGGTGTGACTATGCTTAGTCTCATGATGTTGCGGAGGATCAGGTACAATAGTCTGTGTCTGTTTCAGATTCTGGAGAATGCGTATCAGTGTTTTGATGGAATTGTCAATGTTGTCGGGTGTCAAGGTTTGTGGCAGATGATTGCTAGCCTGCAACTTGTGTAGAATCTCTGCCAGCGATGATGTACGTATGTCAGGCAACTGATCTGCATTATCTGGAGTATATACATGACTTGGTCTAGGTCGTGGTGCATGTGGTGCATGTGATCGTTCCGGTGCGTACTTATAAATGGGTTTTAGCTTAACAGGCGGCGCTGGGGAAACGGTGCGACTGGGCACTTCGCTGCTGGCTGATGATGTTTGTGATGGCTTGCTGGATACATAGACATACTTGGGCGTTATCTCAACGGTTTCACTCGGCGTAGGCGGAGCGATATAGACTGGACGCCTTGTGGCCTTGTATTTGTGTGCTGGAGTTACAGGTTGAAGTCGCAGCGTAGGCTGATGCTTGTAGACGGATGCGGGACGAGTGGGTATGAGATCATGATGCAATTTGGTAGGACGTGGATGATCTGTGTATGGTTCTGGTGTGGTTACGAAAATGTATGCATGTTGTGGTGGATGTAATGAATCTTGATGTTGTTGCTGTTGTTGATGTTGATGTTGATGTTGATGTTTATGTTGATGTTGATGTTGATGTTCCTCGTCCAAGGATTGCCGTGGACCATCGATAAGATAATCAACATACGGCGGTGGTGCAGGAGAGCTAAGTATAAGAGTAAGAAAAAAAAAATAGATTAATTGATCTCTAGACAGAATATAATATAATTATGATTGATTAAAACTCAAGTCCAAAGCGTATGATGCGTATATGAATGTGTTAGGACTTACCCGAGCAGCGTGTCCTTGGGGAACTCATGATGCTTTGGCTGCTCTTGCAGATGACTCATGATGGCGCGTAGTGGAATATGAAGGACTTGCTGTTGTGTGGATTGTTGTACAGCAGCACCGCTAGCATCAGGCCGTACAAACAAGCTATTGTAATTGTGTAACGGACTGTGATGTGTTGCTGTTGGTTGTTGCTGTTGTTGCTGCTGCTGTTGTTGTGACTGTGGCTGTGGTTGTGGTTGTTGTGATTGAATATGCGTTATATGTGGATGATTGTGTGAATGTTGCTTGCCAGATTTTGTATTGGTTTGCGCTAACTGATGATGCTGATGATGTTGATGATGATGCATATCATCTGACGGATGACGATATCTGTCCTGTTGTTTCATCCGTTGCCGCAGATATAAAACGTATTTCTCCTGCGGCGTTAGCTGTTGATCCGGTGCCATGTTGAAGTAACTTTCGTATTTACTTACGTGTCCACCACCATAACCAGGCGATTTCTGTTGCAACACCAATGCAATTTTTGATGTTGTTCCTGATGATGATGATGAGGATGATGTGGATGTGGCTGAGGCTGAGGCTGGGGCTGCAGCTGAGGATATTATGGCTGGCTCATTGTACACATTATAGCCAACACTGCGGGGCATGCAAAAGCGTATGAAAAGCGAATTTGAGTTGTTCTATTAAGATATATGTATTGTATGATAGTGTCGAGGGAATGAGGGGTATTTGGTAAGCGGGTAGAGGGGTCTGTGTCAAGCATTAACTGTAAAAACAGGTGCCTTAATTCTGCACCATTGTCATATTATGTTGTCCAGTGCCTGAGGTTATTTATGACATGATTTCGCAATTTGTACATTACGAGATGAGACACAAGAAGAAGAAGAAGCTGCTACTTGCCACATGCCACATGCCACATGCCAACTGCTGTCTTTGTCTCTGCAATTTGCTACAACATCTTTATCGTTGGTCAGCTCAGACACTTTGCCCAATGGCGCTGCTCTTATGGAGAACATCAAACTGCTTCTTACGTCACCATTGACGACATTCAACCATAAGACAATCAGAACGAAAGACAGAGACAGAGATAGAGAGCGAAGAGTACAGAAATAGATATAACGACAAAGACAAGGACAGACAGAGAGCAAAGAGCACAAAGAGGCAAAGAGAGAGAGAGAGATAGAGAGAAGAGAAGAAGAGTTTGAGCCATGCATTAAATACAATTGATTTCATTGCCCAAGGCCGTTGCATGCATGCAACGAGTGCAACGTTTCGCTTGTTGTTGTTGTTGCAGCCTGCCTGCATTCTATGAACTGTATAACTTAAAGCTTAAAAGCCTTGAAAGGAAAGGGTATATAATATTCGTAATTAACTGTAGACATGTTGAAAGCTAATGAAATGTATGCAACATTTTTTAATTTGTATGCAACATGCAATTATTAAGTGCAATATTGTTTAAAAAACAACAATTGCACTTTGTTGGGTGGAGCTCAAAGTAACGTATGTGTGTGTGTGTGTGTGTGTGTTAGGTGTGGGAATATCCCGTAACAATTCTGCTAATATGTAACAATAATAAAAAAAAAAAAAGATTGTAACTTGGCGATATTTGAGAGCCTTTTTTGGGGTCACGCTCCAAGCTGATACACTTTGATAATAAATCTTACCTTGGTGTTGGTGGCAATGCCTCATCCAAGTGCTGCTCTTCCTCCTGTGCCAGCTCTGGTTGCGGACTCGCCGATGCGGGTATAGCTGATGCTGTATAATCCGTAACAATTTGTGCTTGATGGGAATTTTTATGATAGACAATTTCAGATGTTGGCAATTGTTTATTGTTGTTATTATTATTGTTGTAATTGATTATATTACCATTATTGTTGTTGTTGTTGTTGCTGTTGTTGTCGTCGTGCTCGTTGTTGGTATTAGGTTTGCTCACTGGCGTATAAATAATGGGTATAAAGTGTCCAGGCAGCGTGTTGTGCACTGTAAATGGTGTTAAATTGAGTTTTGATTGTTTTGCCCCTTGACGATGGAATTGCTGTTGACGCGGTGGTGGTGGCAGCAGTTCAAATTGCTCGTCTAGAGGTTGTTGCTGTTGCTGTTGTTGCTGGTGTTGGTGTTGGTGTTGGTGTAGTTGCTCCTGCTGTGACAACGGTGGAAAATGCTGTACTGTTTTATGCTGCTTTTACGTTATGAATTTCATGATTATTCGACCTTATTTATATGATATTTAATGGTACTTGCCTTGTGCGTTGGAATCAATGGCTTGTAGGCTATAAATGTGTCATCATCGTTTGCTGTGGCTGTTGATGGCGTCTCTCTGCCCAGCTGTGGTGCAATGTTAAGCGACTGGTAAACATCGGCTGCATTTGCCTGATAGTGTGGAGCTGCAGGCACTGCATGATGATGTTGTGGCTGTGTCATATAGGCAACTGGTACTGGTATACGGCTAGGTGCTGGTGGTGGTGCTGGTGCACGTAACTGTGCACCACCAGCAGCATTCGAATGCTTTACAGCATATTGTTGATTGATGGGTAACTCTGGTGCTGGCAAATAGAATGCCATATAGGGTATAAGGCGACGATTACGTTCCGATGCGCTAAGCTCAGAGTCTGTAATGATGCCACGTGTATTATTGCCACCACCAGCTGTTGCTGCTGTTGCTGCATATGTTGGCAGTGGCAAATAAAAACAATAGGCAACTGTAACAAAATAATTAAATTAAATATACTGTAATAAATCAGTTGGAAAAACAAAAAAAGTAAAGAAAAGATATGTAGTCCATAGTTTATTACTTTCACAGGACTCAGTTGTAGTTTTGTTTGGTTTATGTACATAAAATGAATAATAAATAAGGATTCTTAGAAGGCAACAAGATGATTAGATATTTGTTCATTAATTTTGTTTAACATATTTATCCAAAATATATATATAAATGTATATATTTATATATATATATATATATATACTTATATATCTATATATATATCTATATACATTCTATATAATGTTATTTTTGTTCTTTTTTTTTTTTAATAGATATTATTGATGTTATCCCACCAGTAAGTCAAGTAGCATATATAATTTTTATTTGAATATAATCACTTGGTATCCATCGATAACTGATTTTTGCTGCATTTCTATATGTATACATATAAATATATATATATATATATTTATATTTATATACATATACATTATATTCTGATTTTGAGCGTACATATCTAAATTGCACAAATTTGTGTCTCCTTTTCGGTTATCCATCTTGAATTAAGAATTTCACGCAAATCCCAACGAGTTGCCACATCTGGATCAAGTAGCATGGCAACAGTTACCTTGGCATGTGGTGATATCACATCGTGCAGCTTACGTCGAAATGCATATTTCTTATTACGTTGATCATCCAATAGCTTAGTTAAATTTGAATCATCAAATGGCATTTTACCATTTAACATTATAAACAATACAACACCCAATGACCAGGCATCAGCCAATTTGGGATCATACGGTTTGCCACAAACTACCTCTGGTGCTGCATATGCAGCGGAACCGCAATAGGTTTCCGATAACAAGTGTGCACCACCATCGTTGCGGCAAAAGCAGGCAAAACCAAAATCAGCCAATTTTATATTCAGATGCTCCGATAGTAATATATTTTCACATTTTAAATCACGATGGGCAATCTCATGACGATGTAAATATTTAAGGGCTGTGGCTATCTGATGGAACCATACTTTTGACTGTTTTTCCTTTATGTTGCCAACCTTTTTGATATGCGTTAATAGATCACCGCGTTCCGCATAACGCATAAATATAAATATCTTTGATCCACGTTGTAATATGCTATGTATCTGTATTATATTTGGATGAT
>JBAMBS010002578.1:0-25000 GCA_037044455.1 Zygothrica quintamaculata | reverse complement strand
ACACAGTGAAGTGTGCGGAAATGCAATTAGGCGGCACAATACAAAACCAAAAAATATCAAAAAACTGAAGCTGAAGGCAAAGCGTATCAAATGTCCTGGTTCAGTGTCAGTTCTTACTCTCGCATAAACTTTAAATTTGATTCATTCAATGTTGAATATATATATATATATATATATATATATATATATGTATGTGTTTGTGCATTATTTGGTATGAATTTTAAGCTGTTATGTTGTGAGTTGGTTTATGGCTAAAACACATTAAGCGAACCGCATAAAAACATTTTAGCCGCACAAAAGCATGGCAGAAAAGTGCTCTAAAACTCTGCCTGATTGTAGCTGGTTAACTGAAGCGTTTCATATATGCAAAACTAACAACATGCATAGGTACAGTTATATACATACATACATACATATATATATATACATGGATATATAGATATAGTTATAGATACAGATACGCAGCTATTTGCCAAACACTTTTGCGCACATTTTGCATAATATTTGCAAATGAATTGCGCTACGCATCTTATTTGATGCAATTTTGATGCGATTTTTGGATTTGGATTTTGGATTGGGATTTGTATTTGAATTTGAATTTGAATTTGAAATTTTTGGTAGACGCGGACAGGTGCAGGTTGCAGTTGCAGTTGCAAGTTTAGGTGTACATAAACAAAAAGCCACAAAAATTCAACCCCATAAACAAAGCATACTCATTTGTTGCCATTTGCTATTGGTATCATGCATCATTATCATACTCTTATGCATCATATCATCATCATACAGTTATCCTTTCAGTTATCCATTCAACTGGTCAGAATTGGTCAGGGTTAATAGGATGTCTCTGGCCGTTGGCAAAACATTTCACGCTTTTTCGAAAATTTCAACGCATTATTTGATTAGATTCCGATACGTCGCACAAAATTGTTTTCTATCGTTTATTGGGTATGTCAATGGATGAGTATATACACACACACACACACACACATACGCACACATTAATACTAACACATACTCAGGTACACACACATGTGTGAAACATTGGTTTTGTCATTTTGATGCAATTTTTCTAAATTTGATTTGATTTGATTTTGGGCAAATGTTTTATGTTGTGGCATTGCCGCCTCCAACACATTCAAATGCTACACAAATGCAATTAAATGCAAATTTATTGCGTAAATATTTACTTGAGCGTAAATGAATTTTAATTTTGTATTATTCTGTTGATTTTGCTTGCCCCCAAAAAATTCTTTGTGTGACATCCAACTGCCTGAGGTCAACCAATTGGTTGCTTAATTAATCAGAAGAAATAGTCGACAATGCAACCAAATTTGGTTGAAAACTGTAACAGATAAACATTTTTGATAACTTGGCTGACTGCTGCTTTTGCAGTTTATTTTTATATCCATTTATGGTTAAAATTGTCTAAAGTCCAATAGTGGTTTCACATTACATGGCTTCAACGTGAAGTTGGCTTAAAACTTTAAACAATCTGTTTGGCGTTTTTGTATCGTTGTTGCCACGAGGCAAGTATTGCTTGCTGCAGGCAAATTATATGTCTAGCTAAAATGCAATAAACTTGCCACAATTCAAGCGGCGGCCAAACAAAAATATTGGCTAATTACTCAAACAGTGAGAAAAAACTGTAACTGTAATTAACGAAAATTGGCTTAAAGCAATTTCGTAGGCAGCTGGGGGAGTTGTTAACAAAAAACTGGCTTAGTTATTAACCAAAATAAAAATATATATATGCATATTGAATAACGACTATGCTCAAAGACTATAATAATTGATATATTTTTAATTAAAATAATAATAAATTCAATAAATGTAACTTTTTTCTTTTTAACAAACAAAATAACTAAAGAGTTTAAAATATAATTTTGCTATATTAGATATATATTTTATAATGATAGTTATAGCTTAGATTTGAAAGATTTTATTTGTGTTTGTTATAAAAATAATTTTGGTGTGTATAAAACCGATAGTTATATCGTATTCAATACCGATAACTGCTTCCACTTAAAGTCAACATTTGAACTGCTTGCTGGCAAAGTGAGTTGAGTTCAAAGCAAATGATTGCGAGTCTTTTTCTTGCAATAAATTGAATTGATTGATAAATTATAATAATAATATGATTGCAAGAAATATTCTATATATATAAAATTAATATAAATGATATATATCACTGTAATTTAATCAGATTACATATCTTTCATTTCTGTTTTGGGTTTAAACAATTTTATCATTTCAAACTTAGTTACAGCAACTTTTATGACGCTGCAGTTAACACTTGCTTAACTAGTTGGGCATAGATTTTCATCATATATTTGATTACTATATGGATATAGGTATATATATAAATATATGCTAGTCACTTATAAGTATATAGATTTATGAACTGGAAGTTGTTATTCCCATTTTATTGTTTGTTTTTCTTTTAGTCTTGCAGTTCTTGAGCTTTGACTTGCGGCAAGTGCTATAAAAATCAAGTCGATTAAAAAAGTAGAAAAAAATATGTATATATATGTATATGAATATCAATGTTGCACAGGTGTCTTGAGATACGACAAACATCCGTCTTAATGTTTGTCGTTTGTATAGTGAGTCAAGATTTGGACTTGGTATTACTTGGTGGAGAGTGAATGCTCATATTGTGGCTATTATTATAACAAATGTGCTTTAAAAATGTTGAACTGTTGCCTGTTGCTAGCTGATTTCCACGTTTTCCTCTTGGCTAGACCAGAAAAGTGAATGGGGTTTATATATATATATATATATATACATATATATTTCTATATATATATTTTGAATTTTAACGTTTAGTTTCGTTTGCAAATGTCGCAATGTGGTTCATTTGCTGTATTGCTAGTATTTGTATTGCCACCGTTAGTGGCACCCATTAAAAGCATTTACAAACATTTACAACTGGCAACATTTTGAAGTGAACTCAACAGGCAGCAACAAAACAGGCAATCAAATTGCGTTCATCAAAGTCACAAAAAAGCAGCTTCAAGCATGTTGTCAACTCTAGAACTGTGCAACAATTTGTTGCCAATCTCTTTAAGAAACAACAACAACAGAAAAAAAAGCAAAAAAGTGGGCGAGCACAATTTGTATGGAAGTTTGTCGCGACTCTGCTGGTGGTTGATGGGGCGGATAGCCTGTTGCTTGTCTCCAACTGACAACTGACACATGTCAAAGTTAGTTGACTTGTTATTGCTATACCCTGTAAGCATTGAAAGTAGCTTAAAAAAGGTGTTCAAACAAAAGTTAAGTGAATGTATAGCATTGCTAGTGGCAGCTTTGTGCAAAGAGAATGGATCTTGCATACTTAGTTTGTATTGCAAATAAAGCTGTTAATTTGTATGAAAGTTAAATCAAGAAGCTGCTACAGTATAGTATATAGGATAAAAGTTTACAAATTATAACGAAAACTATATAGAAATCGCTTTATAAACACAGAAGTTATAAAGAAAACAAAATTTCCCTAGCAAATTTTATGTATGTGCACGCTGAACTGCTTTACAAATAAGCAGTGCACTGCTTGACATACGCAAGACGCTTAAGCTGCTGGCAGCTATACGTTATATGCGTTTTATTTACAACTAAACATGAGCTTTTAGGGTTTATCGTAGTTATTATTTGCACGGTATCTTTTAGTCGTGTCAACTCTATTAATTCTTTTGTTTATGATTGTTGCTGTGGGCTTATCACTGGCCGCTAATTGCATGCAAATGAAATGCATTTGAGTGCATTGACTTTTGGCCCTTGTTACACTTTCTGCTCGCGGCAAACAAATAAAATTTGCATTTTAATGTTGACTTCATTTGGGCAGCAGCGGCCGGCATCTCATTACCAGTTAGCAGTAACCAGTTACCATCTACCATATACCATTTACCATTCCATAGTTAACTGTTTAGAGATCTGTAAAATTATGTTAATATGTACACTATATTAACATATATAAATGCTTCCTGTAGTATATTGTGATGTATTAACAGTAGACGGGAAAACAACAATATTTTTTCGATAGTAAGTGAGTCATGAGTCAAATGCTTGCCACTGTTGCTACTTAGGAATAAAATATAACTGACATTCATTTTTTATTTTGGACTCCAACGTTAAACGTTTACAGCTTACAGTAGTTGAGCTCAACTATTGAACCCAAACTAAATGCCGCCCACAGGTATGAGCAATAGTTGAAGGCAACAAACGTTCACGTTTTGTGTGCCGCCTGTCGCTGACAGTTGGTAAACGTATAAATTTGATTAATTTATAGACTCACTTCAACTGATCAGAGAAAGATTACAATATAATTTGGCTGAAGACTTAAGTATATTCTGACCTTTTTCTCCCACAATAGCAACAGCAACAATAACAATAACTATTAACATTAATTACATAATCAAATAATATATATATTTTTCTTTATTGAACAAACAATGAAAAATATGAAAACAAAAAGCGTCATTGAATTATGATTACGCAAATTAAATATAATTTATTTATTTGTTGCAAGTTTCGAAGTAAAGTAAAAGCCGCAGAAATATTTTAAATGTGATTTTTATCATTTCATTGAAAAGCGCAACCAAGCCAAACACATTTAAATATAATTCACTTATAGCCATGGCTTAAACCAAAAAAAAAAAGAAAAAAAAAACACAATATTGCATAAATTATACAACAACAATAACAGCAATAACAACAACATGAAAAAAAAAACTGTGTGCAACAACTACAGGCGATTTGCAACGCAAGAAAAATCGATCAATCGATTGATATAAGAGATCGTCTAGATCTTTATGCGAATGAGGCAACATCAAGGTCGACCAGCTGCCAGCTGTGGCAACTTCAGCTGCTAAATGTGGTTCAATATTGTTGCTATTGCTGTTGTTGTTGTTACTGCCACAAATTGACCACGAAAATGCTGTTGATCCGCTTCAGTTTCCACAAAATATTGTTGCAACTTATCTGTCATCTTATGATTTGTTGCTTGTTAACTAACATTATTTTTTTTCTCCTTTTTATATGGGAACATTAATAAATTGAAAGCGGAAATTGTTGGGGTCAACTCAGCGAGGTTAATCTGTTCTTACTGTTCACTTAATAGCAATTAATTTTAGTCTGAATTTAGTATAAATCGACAGCTACTTAGAATTAGTCTATATTGTTTGGGCTTGTAGTCAGTTTTTTTTTTTTTTTTCAGGTTTAACTTAGAACAGGAAAAAATACAAAACTGAATCTTGTTAATTAGACAGTTAGAGTCACGTTTTCTATAGGGGTTGGCCTGACTTATTGATATCCATAACTAATAACAGCTTTTAAGAGCATTGCTAACGTCTTAATCTGTGGCACGAAATTCTCCTTCTCTATTTTATGTTTTTCAATCAATACGTGCTTCAATTTTGAGGTAAAAAAAGCAAAAGTTGTTCAACATTTGTTGTGCTTCAAATTGAAAAGTTGTTCAATATTTGCTGTATTTGTGTTACAATTGAGTTCGTTTACAAAATGGATGAGCTAGACTCCTGTAAACCCTTACTATTGCTGGGGAAGCACTCCAACTTTATTTGCCCAATTTGAACACAGATTTTGCTTTCTACATTTTGCCTGCTACATTTTATTTTTACATAAGTAGCTTATGGCTATAACTAGACTTAGGTAATTGTAGTTAAATCAGTTTTAAGTGAGCGTGTGTGACTAGCGAAAGGCCTTTATCCTACTTTGCAGTATGGTAAATTTTGCTTGCATAAATTGCAGTAGATATAGTTATGGTTAAGGGATAGTAAGTCCGAATTTTAGCTGGTAAAAAGTAACAGAGTTGAATGGAATATTCTATCTGAATTCTACATTCTTCTCACAACTTCAAACGAAATTTTAGCATCAAGTTCTCTTCCCACTTTCCTTGAGTTATGCATAAATTTGGCTTCAAAGATTAATTTATGTTATAAGTCTGATTTATATAGTTATATACAGTATATATCGGCTATAAGCTGCACGTCTTATATGCAAATATTACTTAAATATAAAATTGTGTTATTTTTAAACATCATGAAACTATTTAGTACTACATTTAGACTCATAAATGCAAAAAATTGCTTAAAAGAAAATATTGTGTATAAACAAATAAAAATTTCGTTCATTTGGAATCAGTTTATATTAATTTTTATTTGTTTTAGAGAAATTATAAGCTGTAGGACAGCAATATTAAACTTTTTTATCTCATTTAACACTTAACATTCTGTTTAATATTCTTTTGATTTTTTTTAAGCTGATGAATATCATAAATTATAAATTTAGGTAAACTTTTAAACCTGTGGTTTATTTTATAAAAATTATAACTCATGATTGCTTAAAAGGAAATATCGAATATATGCCAAAATTTTTCTGCATTATAGGTTTTGCATATAACCGGTATATACTGTACATAAATATATAGAGTATATAAATATCAGTACATTAAGAACACACCTTGAATTAAATCATTTTTGTTTTAGGTTAATTGCAAACTTTATTTTTTTTTAACATTTCTGTGTATATTTTTTTTATAATTTGCGACTGATTCTATCTAAATATCTATTGTGTTGAGTTAACTGTAAGTGCTTTCAATTTGTCAAACAGTTTATGCAGCTGTGATTAACTAAACAATAACTAAAACTACTTAATATACTTTATCTTCCCATATTTAAATTGTATTTGCGTTTTAGTCAAGGTTACGAGACAAAACAATTAGATTAAACTTAAGTTTTAACTGGATTATAAATGCATGCATTATATATAAAATTATGAATAAATATATATAAATATGAGTATGCCTGTGTGTGTGCGTGTGTTTGTAACTGTGTATTTTGCAAATTACAACTTGGGAAATCCAATTACTTTAGTCTTTAATTACCGGACGAAAAACGCTCAAGGTTTACAAAGACAGACAAATAAAAAAAATGAATCTGAATGTTGGTCAACTGACCTTTTGCACTTTTCACTCAAATTAAATTGACAATGACAAGAAGTTTTTTGCGTGTTTTTTTTTAAGATATTTAAGACACAAAATGACAACTTAATGTAACTGTTAAATGTGCAATTAAGGTGCAATAAACGACTATGGAATACCCTTTGATATAATTAACTCAGGGTGGAACTTTGAATGGAAATTCAAATGTAATATGAATGGAATATATTAATAGTAACTGCTGCTGCCGCTTCGC
Organism: Zygothrica quintamaculata; assembly: GCA_037044455.1. Classification (NCBI taxonomy): domain Eukaryota; kingdom Metazoa; phylum Arthropoda; class Insecta; order Diptera; family Drosophilidae; genus Zygothrica; species Zygothrica quintamaculata. The sequence goes on along the minus strand of JBAMBS010002578.1, from coordinate 17,795 downwards.
ATAAATTAAATCTTAAATTATATTATTTTTTTTTAATAATTTAAAATTTTAATAACATATAGACAGTTGAAAATTAAATTGAATGCATCAAACAGTATGCAGAGCGTATTATGGTTTATGGTTTATGGTTTATGGTTTATGATTTTATGATTAACTTTAACTGTTTCTATATTGAATAATATTTGATTATAACCAAATAATAATTTTTCTAACTTAATTTATATAAATAATAGTATTTATATAAATATATAATTTTAGTAAATTATGTCTTATTCATTAATTTCATTATACAATCCAATTATCAAAATTTCCACTTTGACTTCTGCTTTTCGATTCGCTTACTTCAATTTGGCATCAAAAAAGTTGTATTAACACGGCTGATCAGACACATATATACACACATATATATATATATATATATATATATACATCGCCTATACAATAAGCCTTAACTTCAAAAAACTTCCTTTCCAATTAAGCCAAAAAAAAAAAACAAGCCACAAGGCAAACAATGTGAAAAATGCGAACGAATGTGACAAAAAAAAAAATAAAAAAACGAAAAGAATAAAAAAAGAATCCGCAACATTTTAATTAATTACCATTATATTTAAAAGGTGCTTTTTAGCTCTAATTTATATTGGCTCAAAGCAAACATATTTGGCATTTGGTTAACTTGGCATGCGTCAGGCGTTCGCCTACTCTGCCGTCGTCAGCCAATTTATAGCCATGGCTTAGAAGCAATCGATTTTTGGTTAGACGTTTGTTTGTTTATTGTACGTCGTGATCATTGGCTTTAGATTGTGGCCAAAATGTTTGTATTTTAACTAAGCTAATTAATGGCACAAAATGTTTCTATATTTTTTGCTTATTTTTCAGCTATTGCAATACGTTTATTAGGTGTTGACAATCTTGTTTGCATGTCGTCGATTAGGCAGCTTCATGCACAATTAAGAACTTAAACTTCAACTTAATTGCAATATAACTGTTAAATAAAGTTTTTATCTGTTTAATTTCTATATTTAACATATTTAAATTGACCTTCACTTTTGTTGTTTTAGCTGCTAATTTGATCAGATTAACTTAATTATGCACAGTTTATGTTAATATTTGGTTAAAACTGCCCTTTAAGCTGATTTCTTAGCTTTTGTTTTACTTTATTTTTGGGTATAAAAAAAGAAAAATAAACACAATGGGAGAGTAACCTTTTAGGGGTCAACCATGGCGTAAGTTGTTTTAGCCAGAGGAAAGCAACTGTCAATAGCCACTGAACAGTGAACAAAGCAGAGTAAAGAGTGTAGACTGATGAGTAAGGAGTATAGAGTGAAAAGTGTTGAGTGTGAAGAGTGAAGAGTTTATAATTAGTTTATGCAACGTTTGATTTGAAAAGCCAAAAGCAAAATCTATTCACCTATTGCTAATTATAGTTGTGTTTTGCATTGGTCTATGCCATTTTTGTTTAAAAAGTGAAACGATACTTTTTCTCTCTCTCTTTAATATTATTAAACTTAAATAAGTTAACTAAAAGCTAAACAAAAGTGCAAAAGGGGTAAGAGTTTACTTAGCAGAAGTGCCCAAAGAACTCTGCAAATTTGGTCTTCATTTCGAGGCTTCAAATAATAATTGTTGCAGCTTCCGATTAATTGTATACTTCAATACACATATACTATTTTAGCTGGATTTTTTTTATTTGCTATAAGATAAGTTCATCTTGGCTAAAACAGCAGCTGCTGCCTTGAGAAGAATTGGCAAATAAAATAACAATAAAAACAATTTGCTTTGTATTTTATTTCGCATTGATTTTGTGCATAGATTGCGTAAATTTGTCTAATTAAACCCAAAACATAACTATGGATTAATGTTGCAAGAAGAAGGTAGAGGGGGTAGGTAGGGTATGCGAGGGTAGCTATAGTAATAATGAAGAAAAGAAAGAGAAAAAAGGAGCTTCAAGTTTGGTTTTAATTGAATAAATTTATTGAAACGAAACCGCACAAATTGCGCTTTTTTGATAATGATCATTGCAACGCATCATTAGCTGCAAATGATGATGATGATGATGATGATGATGCGGATAAAGATAATCAAGTTAAAGATAATGAAGTTGGAATTTATTTGCAATAAGTTAACAATTTCAATTATGCCTTTTATGCAATACAAATTGGCATCTGCCTGTTGTTATACGTTGACTTGCCAATAACTTTAAGCATTTGTTAAAAGATTTCTTAGCTTTTGGCCATAATCCAACAAAATAGCAAACAAAAGGCTTATATCATGTGCTAGTTAATTAAGTTAAGTATTAAATGAAAGTACTTCTTAAACCAACAGACTGATTATGTCATCAGTTTGTAGTCAGTTGTTTCTTTTTTTTGTTTTTTTGGTAGCTTCTTCGATTTGAATGCAGCTCAAAAATAAGGCCTAAAAGCAAAATGAGTTACGCACGAGCCGGCAAAACAAAAACCGTTAGCCCAATACAATGGTAACAATATGAAAGTGCGCAGCAACTTGGCCAACAACAAAAATAACAACTTTGGTATGTCTCTTACCAAATGCCGCATTTTGTTTGGGTTACCATTACACATTGTCTAACCATTTAACTAACTGACTTTGTTTATTTTTTTTTTTTTGGGTTTTTTTTTTTTTAATAACAATCCACAACTTAACACAAACACAAACAGAAAAACAAACTTAAAAGAAAATGTTAAAAAAAAATAAACAAAAGCAAAAATGAAGAGAAGAAAAGAAAATTTTATCATGTGTTGACATTTTTTGACTTTATTTGGCCAACAAGTAATGACTGTATATATGTATATATATGTATGTATATATATATATATATATATATTCACACACCTCAGCGATCCCAGCGACATCATCTGCTCATGCAATTGTTGTTAGCCCAGTTTAAAGTTGTTGCTTTTACTTGTTGAAGTAACTGCGACTGTGGCTTTAACTTGTTTAGCCATGCATAAAAAAAATATACTTATATTTTTCCATTTTTTTTTTGTTATACTTTATATATAGAATAGGGTATTATAATTCTAATAATTAGCTCATCAACCTAAATATTTTGCATATATATTGGCCAAAAAAAAAAAAGTATTTTCAATCGAAGTTAATTCTTAAGGCTAACTTGGCTATTGGTATTTCAATTTGGTTAATTGCTTAAACCAGTTCACTTTAACTGGTTTCATTTTTACGACTTATTCTGACAGCTTCTTAAGGAATTCAAGTCAAGTTTATGTCATAGTTTTTTTTTAGTGTATTTTTCATTCGGTTTTTCATTAAGTTTTCCATTATGTTTCATTTTTAATTAAGGCATTTTACCTCTTTACTTTTCTTTGCTTTTTTTTTATATAATTTCTCTGTAATTTTATGGCATAACCTTTAACCCCTTTTTTTGTTGTTAATTATACAGCGAATCGACATACTTCACAGTCTAAATAAAACTAAATATGGTAGCACCCATTTCAACCAAAAACAATCATTAATGTCAACAAAAAATGCAAAAGAGATAATATAAATTATGTATTTAAGTCAAAGCCAATAAGCATTTAGATACTGTATACCCATTAAATGTGGCTTAAAAAATAGAAAGGGTCATTTGTTATTTTTCCTAAATTTCACAGTTTTTTTTTTGTTTGGGCGCTAACCTTAATCTTATGATATAAAGACTTTGTGTAGTTTAAGACTAAGAAGAACCTTTTTAGTTTTCGAAAAATTCAATAAACCATTATTTTAGGAGCATAATTTATGCTAAACAAAGCGGCAGTTTAACTCTTTCTATAATTGAGTTATAAGTTCTTAAGAACTGAAAAGTTGTGGCGAATTCATATCGTTGACAGAATGCAAATAGAAGAGTTGAGATGTCTTGGCTAAGGGTATGATGTCTTAGCTAATGAAAGGATGTCGCTTATTAGTTCAATGAATATAAAAAGTTTTTATACAGTTTTTGTTTATGGGTATAAGTATATAACATATTTTATATATACAGTGGAAACTCTTTTGACGGACAACGATCATTGTGTAGTTTTTGTCCGCTCGAGAAAAGGTACGCGCCTAATGAGAGAAGTCTGGTGCATACATATTGCATTGAAATATTGAAAAATAATGATGTAATAGGTCTGTTTATTAGGAGTTTTTATTTGGAACAGTTTTTCCTGTGTTTATATTTTATTCTTAATAACTGATAGATAGTTTATTTAGTTTATTTTGTTCATTTCATGGCTTCATTTGCTCTTCCTTCAGAGACACAATTGTTTACTACTTTAGAGACTACTTAACACATAATCGATTAGAGTTTGAATTCATTCGATTAACTAATTAGTCATTAATTGGAATTCTTGCTTTATGTGAATGTACATAAAAATATTTTATTGATATTGATCAGTTATGCTTAAGTTGAATTAATATTCATCCATATAAACAATCTCTTTTTTTATTATCGTGTTTTTAGATCAATTTTTATTGATTGAAAAATATTTAAAATTCAGTTTATATTAAATTTTTTATGGATTTGTTGGGGGTGTTTTAGAAATGTATTTGAAAAAAAAAAACAACCAGTTTTTATGGCTTTGAAATTAGCATTTTGCCTGCAGAAAGAGAAGCAAAAAAAGAAAAAAAAAGAATTGTCTTCCGCCTGGTTAAGTAAAGCACTTGATCAGCTTTCGAGCTGTAATTTTGTGGTGCCAACTTTATTAACTGTATTTTTTCTTGTAGTGTGTTTGTGGTCGTAAAAATTGTGTAAATTTCGCTTAAGGCCACAAAACAATCAACGCAAATGCACAAACCCAAATGCTGTAAATGTAAATGAAAAGCCAATTTAAATGAAAGCAACTTACCAAAAAAGAAAAAAAAAAAAAACTCAAAAAAGGTGAAAAAAATGTTGCAACATTTCGTAGTTTGCGCGTAATTGTGAAATTTGTGTGCAGGACAGCAACGTGGCTAAATAACTAACTAACCGGTTGGATTTAAACGTGGCCAATGTGAAATTGCATCTGCCAATTTATCATTTATCATGCTTATATATAATAATAAAATTATTATAAAATTTATTATATATATACATATATATATATATATATTTTTTTTTTATAATGTATTCATTGATGTTGTCTTGGCCAGGAAATATGTTTGGCTTAAACTTGCATATTAACTGACAAGAAACATTGAACTTGAAAAGTTGAAAACAGACGCAGACTCAGACGCACAGCAGAAAGCAAAAGTTAGTGCGTAAAAGTTGCACAACTTGTTTTAGGCCAAAAAATAAAAAAGTAAAAAAAAAACAGTTACAGATCTCGTTTATGGCCAAGGTAAAATCACACACAATTAATTGGGTTACAAGCTAATTAAATTTATGGCAAAACGCAGTAAGAGCAACATCAGTTGATGAAATCAATTGAGTTCAGGAACAGGAGATATACAATTTGTATGCACTGTAAAATGGTTACAAAACGTGGCCAATTTAACATATTTAAATGCCACTTTTGCTTTCTATCACTTTAAAATCGTATTACTTATATCAATTATCCAATTGCTAATCAAATCCACGTACAATACCAGCTACACTGACCCCCAACCAACTAACAGCAATCAACAGGCAGCTACTGATACATGCAATACAATTGATGCCATCTCATCTCTCTCTCTCTCTCTCTCTCTCTCTCTCTCCTCATGCAATCAGCAGTAGTGAAATTCGAAATGAGAAACTTGCGCGCAAGTTGCGCGCGCGCGTTGAAATCATTTCAAAGTCATTGACACAACGGAACGGTTGGTTCCGTTAACTGCTGCCGCAATGCCTCTTGGCCAATGCATACATTTTTCTTCAGCTGTTTCCTCGATTTTTGGCAAACATTTTACTTTTTCTTTTACACTATCTTTGACCGTTCCGCCCCCTTCTGAGTGTGTGTGTGTGTGTGTGTGTGTGTGTGTGTGTATGTTGTCCACAAAAACAAAATCTTGTTTCAACTGGCGCCCACTCTTAAAAGTTACAGCATTTTCCAGTCTATCCCCTTTCCTCTAACTCTTCCTTTCGTTTCATATATATACATTTAACTGCAATTTATGCACCTTTTGAACGTAGGCGTTGTTGCAACTTTGTGTTGTAGGTCGCTTGTGGCAGCCACTTGATAACTATAATTTATATTTATCTACACAAAACTTGCATGAAATTTACAATAAAAAAAATTAGTTTTCAAATCGCCAGCGACAATTTAAAATTTTGTTGTAAAGTTGTGCAAAATTCAAGGTAAATTACTAAATTTAACTTCGTTTATGTTTCCTTAAAATACCCTGTATAATTTTGAAGAGTAAATAATGTGGTTGACCTTTCAAGGATGTATATGTTTTTTATTCGAAGTAATAGCAAAAATAAAAACAAGGCTAATAAACTTTTAGCTTACGATTGATGAACTTGTTGAATCAGTTCTGTGTCAATATAAGGCCATGAATGGTAGGTGTTGTTTAATAAAGATTTATATATATTTAGCTTTCAGTTTCTATACTTGTATCATAAAGCAGAAGACGTCTTAGCCATAAAAGTACCATTGCCATATACCAAACTGTTGCCAAGTTGCATGCAACCACACGATGTTTGTTTAAACAAGGATTTGATTTATATAGAAATCATCCGCAATATGTTTATTTGCAAGCTGATTAATGCTCATATTAATCAAGTCAATTTATATATATATATTAATATATTAATGTTGCATTAAAACGCCGTTGCAACAATTATTTTTAACATTCACTTTTCCAAGTGCATTGAAATTGCTTTGCCATTTACCCGTTAGCTTTATGGGTAAATTTTATGATCTTTTAATATTAAATTACGACAATTGAACTTAATCTGATGCATTTGAAGACACTTCGAATAGTTTTCAGCTTGGGTACTTAAAGTTGATGGTATTATTTTGACAGTATTTTGGGGTTTATTGTAAATTGATGGAAGAAAAAAAAAGTGCCAAGCATTTAAATGAGTATTGAAAATTGCGAACTACTTTCCAAAGCAATTACTTTGTTTTTACAGCTGCATTAATTGAATAGGCAAAACAACCCAATAAAAGATATACTAAGTGTACAAAAGGTACCAAATTTTTGTACCTAGTTGAAATGAATTTGAATTTGTATGTTATTTGGTACGTTATATATTTGTTACTTCACTTTAGTTTACGGTACAAGTGGCAACAATTTGTACTATTATCTAAATACTTTATGGTACAGTTGACAGAGATTGGTATAGGTACATTCAAACAATACTCAATAACGGAATAAAGTTGTCAAATAAAGCAGTCGAATGCAAGAAATTCTAGGTACAAGCAATTGATCTAGTTGAATGCTTCGAATAAAGAACATATAGTCCTTGAAAGACAGCCAAACCACCGTATTTACTCTTCAAAATTATAAAGGGTATTTTAAGGAAACATAAACGAAGTTAAATTTAGTAATTTACCTTGAATTTTGCACAGCTTTACAACAAAATTTTAAATTGTCGTTGGCGATTTGAAAACTAATTTTTTTTTATTGTAAATTTCATGCAAGTTTTGTGTAGATAAATATAAATTATAGTTATCAAGTGGGTGCCACAAGCGACCTACAGCACAAAGTTGCAACAACGCCTACGTTCAAAAGGTGCATAAATTGCAGTTAAATGTATATATATGAAACGAAAGGAAGAGTTAGAGGAAAGGGGATAGACTGGAAAATGCTGTAACTTTTAAGAGTGGGCGCCAGTTGAAACAAGATTTTGTTTTTGTGGACAACATACACACACACACACACACACACACACACACACACTCAGAAGGGGGCGGAACGGTCAAAGATAGTGTAAAAGAAAAAGTAAAATGTTTGCCAAAAATCGAGGAAACAGCTGAAGAAAAATGTATGCATTGGCCAAGAGGCATTGCGGCAGCAGTTAACGGAACCAACCGTTCCGTTGTGTCAATGACTTTGAAATGATTTCAACGCGCGCGCGCAACTTGCGCGCAAGTTTCTCATTTCGAATTTCACTACTGCTGATTGCATGAGAGAGAGAGAGAGAGAGAGAGATGAGATGGCATCAATTGTATTGCATGTATCAGTAGCTGCCTGTTGATTGCTGTTGGTTGGTTGGGGGTCAGTGTAGCTGGTATTGTACGTGGATTTGATTAGCAATTGGATAATTGATATAAGTAATACGATTTTAAAGTGATAGAAAGCAAAAGTGGCATTTAAATATGTTAAATTGGCCACGTTTTGTAACCATTTTACAGTGCATACAAATTGTATATCTCCTGTTCCTGAACTCAATTGATTTCATCAACTGATGTTGCTCTTACTGCGTTTTGCCATAAATTTAATTAGCTTGTAACCCAATTAATTGTGTGTGATTTTACCTTGGCCATAAACGAGATCTGTAACTGTTTTTTTTTTACTTTTTTATTTTTTGGCCTAAAACAAGTTGTGCAACTTTTACGCACTAACTTTTGCTTTCTGCTGTGCGTCTGAGTCTGCGTCTGCGTCTGTTTTCAAGTTTTCAAGTTCAATGTTTCTTGTCAGTTAATATGCAAGTTTAAGCCAAACATATTTCCTGGCCAAGACAAAATCAATGAATACATTATAAAAAAAAATATATATATATATATGTATATATATAATAAATTTTATAATAATTTTATTATTATATATAAGCATGATAAATGATAAATTGGCAGATGCAATTTCACATTGGCCACGTTTAAATCCAACCGGTTAGTTAGTTATTTAGCCACGTTGCTGTCCTGCACACAAATTTCACAATTACGCGCAAACTACGAATGGTTGCAACATTTTTTTCACCTTTTTTGAGTTTTTTTTTTTTTCTTTTTTGGTAAGTTGCTTTCATTTAAATTGGCTTTTCATTTACATTTACAGCATTTGGGTTTGTGCATTTGCGTTGATTGTTTTGTGGCCTTAAGCGAAATTTACACAATTTTTACGACCACAAACACACTACAAGAAAAAATACAGTTAATAAAGTTGGCACCACAAAATTACAGCTCGAAAGCTGATCAAGTGCTTTACTTAACCAGGCGGAAGACAATTCTTTTTTTTTCTTTTTTTGCTTCTCTTTCTGCAGGCAAAATGCTAATTTCAAAGCCATAAAAACTGGTTGTTTTTTTTTTTCAAATACATTTCTAAAACACCCCCAACAAATCCATAAAAAATTTAATATAAACTGAATTTTAAATATTTTTCAATCAATAAAAATTGATCTAAAAACACGATAATAAAAAAAGAGATTGTTTATATGGATGAATATTAATTCAACTTAAGCATAACTGATCAATATCAATAAAATATTTTTATGTACATTCACATAAAGCAAGAATTCCAATTAATGACTAATTAGTTAATCGAATGAATTCAAACTCTAATCGATTATGTGTTAAGTAGTCTCTAAAGTAGTAAACAATTGTGTCTCTGAAGGAAGAGCAAATGAAGCCATGAAATGAACAAAATAAACTAAATAAACTATCTATCAGTTATTAAGAATAAAATATAAACACAGGAAAAACTGTTCCAAATAAAAACTCCTAATAAACAGACCTATTACATCATTATTTTTCAATATTTCAATGCAATATGTATGCACCAGACTTCTCATTAGGCGCGTACCTTTTATCGAGCGGACAAAAACTACACAATGATCGTTGTCCGTCAAAAGAGTTTCCACTGTATATATAAAATATGTTATATACTTATACCCATAAACAAAAACTGTATAAAAACTATTTATATTCATTGAACTAATAAGCGGCATCCTTTCATTAGCTAAGACATCATACCCTTAGCCAAGACATCTCAACACTTCTATTTGCATTCTGTCAACGATATGAATTCGCCACAACTTTTCAGTTCTTAAGAACTTATAACTCAATTATAGAAAGAGTTAAACTGCCGCTTTGTTTAGCATAAATTATGCTCCTAAAATAATGGTTTATTGAATTTTTCGAAAACTAAAAAGGTTCTTCTTAGTCTTAAACTACACAAAGTCTTTATATCATAGGATTAAGGTTAGCGCCCAAGCCAAAAAAAAAAACTGTGAAATTTAGACAAAAATATCAAATGACCCTTTCTATTTTTTAAGCCACATTTAATGGGTATACAGTATCTAAATGCTTATTGGCTTTGACTTAAATACATAATTTATATTATCTCTTTTGCATTTTTTGTTGACATTAATGATTGTTTTTGGTTGAAATGGGTGCTACCATATTTAGTTTTATTTAGACTGTGAAGTATGTCGATTCGCTGTATAATTAACAACAAAAAAAGGGGTTAAAGGTTATGCCATAAAATTACAGAGAAATTATATAAAAAAAAAGCAAAGAAAAGTAAAGAGGTAAAATGCCTTAATTAAAAATGAAACATAATGGAAAACTTAATGAAAAACCGAATGAAAAATACACTAAAAAAAAACTATGACATAAACTTGACTTGAATTCCTTAAGAAGCTGTCAGAATAAGTCGTAAAAATGAAACCAGTTAAAGTGAACTGGTTTAAGCAATTAACCAAATTGAAATACCAATAGCCAAGTTAGCCTTAAGAATTAACTTCGATTGAAAATACTTTTTTTTTTTTGGCCAATATATATGCAAAATATTTAGGTTGATGAGCTAATTATTAGAATTATAATACCCTATTCTATATATAAAGTATAACAAAAAAAAAATGGAAAAATATAAGTATATTTTTTTTATGCATGGCTAAACAAGTTAAAGCCACAGTCGCAGTTACTTCAACAAGTAAAAGCAACAACTTTAAACTGGGCTAACAACAATTGCATGAGCAGATGATGTCGCTGGGATCGCTGAGGTGTGTGAATATATATATATATATATATATATACATATATATACATATATACAGTCATTACTTGTTGGCCAAATAAAGTCAAAAAATGTCAACACATGATAAAATTTTCTTTTCTTCTCTTCATTTTTGCTTTTGTTTATTTTTTTTTAACATTTTCTTTTAAGTTTGTTTTTCTGTTTGTGTTTGTGTTAAGTTGTGGATTGTTATTAAAAAAAAAAAACCAAAAAAAAATAAACAAAGTCAGTTAGTTAAATGGTTAGACAATGTGTAATGGTAACCCAAACAAAATGCGGCATTTGGTAAGAGACATACCAAAGTTGTTATTTTTGTTGTTGGCCAAGTTGCTGCGCACTTTCATATTGTTACCATTGTATTGAGCTAACGGTTTTTGTTTTACCGGCTCGTGCGTAACTCATTTTGCTTTTAGGCCTTATTTTTGAGCTGCATTCAAATCGAAGAAGCTACCAAAAAAACAAAAAAAAGAAACAACTGACTACAAACTGATGACATAATCAGTCTGTTGGTTTAAGAAGTACTTTCATTTAATACTTAACTTAATTAACTAGCACATGATATAAGCCTTTTGTTTGCTATTTTGTTGGATTATGGCCAAAAGCTAAGAAATCTTTTAACAAATGCTTAAAGTTATTGGCAAGTCAACGTATAACAACAGGCAGATGCCAATTTGTATTGCATAAAAGGCATAATTGAAATTGTTAACTTATTGCAAATAAATTCCAACTTCATTATCTTTAACTTGATTATCTTTATCCGCATCATCATCATCATCATCATCATCATTTGCAGCTAATGATGCGTTGCAATGATCATTATCAAAAAAGCGCAATTTGTGCGGTTTCGTTTCAATAAATTTATTCAATTAAAACCAAACTTGAAGCTCCTTTTTTCTCTTTCTTTTCTTCATTATTACTATAGCTACCCTCGCATACCCTACCTACCCCCTCTACCTTCTTCTTGCAACATTAATCCATAGTTATGTTTTGGGTTTAATTAGACAAATTTACGCAATCTATGCACAAAATCAATGCGAAATAAAATACAAAGCAAATTGTTTTTATTGTTATTTTATTTGCCAATTCTTCTCAAGGCAGCAGCTGCTGTTTTAGCCAAGATGAAGTTATCTTAAAGCAAATAAAAAAAACCAGCTAAAATAGTATATGTGTATTGAAGTATATAATTAAACGGAAGCTGCAACAATTATTATTTGAAGCCTCGAAATGAAGACCAAATTTGCAGAGTTCTTTGGGCTCTTCTGCTAAGTAAACTCTTACCCCTTTTGCACTTTAGTTTAGCTTTTAGGTAACTTATTTAAGTTTAATAATATTAAAGAGAGAGAGAAAAAGTATCGTTTCACTTTTTAAACAAAAATGGCATAGACCAATGCAAAACACAACTATAATTAGCCATAGGTGAATAGATTTTGCTTTTGGCTTTTCAAATCAAACGTTGCATAAACTAATTATAAACTCTTCACTCTTCACAGTCAACACTTTTCACTCTATACTCCTTACTCATCAGTCTACACTCTTTACTCTGCTTTGTTCACTGTTCAGTGGCTATTGACAGTTGCTTTCCTCTGGCTAAAACAACTTACGCCATGGTTGACCCCTAAAAGGTTACTCTCCCATTGTGTATATTTTTCTTTTTTTATACCCAAAAATAAAGTAAAACAAAAGCTAAGAAATCAGCTTAAAGGGCAGTTTTAACCAAATATTACCATAAACTGTGCATAATTAAGTTAATCTGATCAAATTAGCAGCTAAAACAACAAAAGTGAAGGTCAATTTAAATATGTTAAATATAGAAATTAAACAGATAAAAACTTTATTTAACAGTTATATTGCAATTAAGTTGAAGTTTAAGTTCTTAATTGTGCATGAAGCTGCCTAATCGACGACATGCAAACAAGATTGTCAACACCTAATAAACGTATTGCAATAGCTGAAAAATAAGCAAAAAATATAGAAACATTTTGTGCCATTAATTAGCTTAGTTAAAATACAAACATTTTGGCCACAATCTAAAGCCAATGATCACGACGTACAATAAACAAACAAACGTCTAACCAAAATTCGATTGCTTCTAAGCCATGGCTATAAGTTGGCTGACGACGGCAGCGTAGGCGAACGCCTGACGCATGCCAAGTTAACTAAATGCCAAATATGTTTGCTTTCAGCCAATATAAATTAGAGCTAAAAAGCACCTTTTAAATATAATGGTAATTAATTAAAATGTTGCGGATTCTTTTTTTATTCTTTTCGTTTTTTATTTTTTTTTTGTCACATTCGTTCGCATTTTTCACATTGTTTGCCTTGTGGCTTGTTTTTTTTTGTGGCTTAATTGGAAAGGAAGTTTTTTGAAGTTAAGGCTTATTGTATAGGCGATATATATATATATATATATATATGTATATATGTGTCTGATCAGCCGTGTTAATACAACTTTTTTGATGCCAAATTGAAGTAAGCGAATCGAAAAGCAGAAGTCAAAGTGGAAATTTTGATAATTGGATTGTATAATGAAATAAATGAACAAGACATAATTTACTAAAATTATATATTTATATAAATACTATTATATTTATATAAATTAAGTTAGAAAAATTATTATTTGGTTATAAACAAATATTATTCAATATAGAAACAGTTAAAGTTAATCATAAAATCATAAACCATAAACCATAATGCGCTCTGCATATTGTTTGATGCATTCAATTTAATTTTCAACTGTCTATATGTTATTAAAATTTTAAATTATTATAAAAAAATAATATAATTTAAGATTTAATTTATGCGAAGCGGCAGCAGCAGTTACTATTAATATATTCCATTCATATTACATTTGAATTTCCATTCAAAGTTCCACCCTGAGTTAATTGTATCAAAGGGTATTCCATAGTCGTTTATTGCACCTTAATTGCACATTTAACAGTTACATTAAGTTGTCATTTTGTGTCTTAAATATCTTAAAAAAAAGACTTCTTGTCATTGTCAATTTAATTTGAGTGAAAAGTGCAAAAGGTCAGTTGACCAACATTCAGATTCATTTTTTTTATTTGTCTGTCTTTGTAAACCTTGAGCGTTTTTCGTCCGGTAATTAAAGACTAAAGTAATTGGATTTCCCAAGTTGTAATTTGCAAAATACACACTTACAAACACACGCACACACACAAACATACTCATATTTATATATATTTATTCATAATTTTATATATAATGCATGCATTTATAATCCAGTTAAAACTTAAGTTTAATCTAATTGTTTTGTCTCGTAACCTTGACTAAAACGCAAATACAATTTAAATATGGGAAGATAAAGTATATTAAGTAGTTTTAGTTATTGTTTAGTTAATCACAGCTGCATAAACTGTTTGACAAATTGAAAGCACTTACAGTTAACTCAACACAATAGATATTTAGATAGAATCAGTCGTAAATAATAAAAAAAATATACAATGTTAAAAACAAAATAAAGTTTGCAATTAACCTAAAGCAAAAATGATTTAATTCAAGGTGTGTTCTTAATGTACTGATATTTATATACTCTATATATTTATGTACAGTATATACCGGTTATATGCAAAACATATATTGCAGAAAAATTTTGGCATATATTCGATATTTCCTTTTAAGCAATCATGAGTTATATGCAAATACGTTATATTTAAATGAATATTATAAAATAAACCACAGGTTTAGAAGTTTACTTAAATTTATATTTTTTGCTGTTCGTCAGCTGTCCTACAGCTTATCATTTGTTTATTTATATGAACTGATTCCAAATGAACGAAATTTTTATTTGTTTGTACACAATATTTTCTTATAATCAATTTTTTGCATTTATGAGTCTAAATGTAGTACTAAATAGTTTCATGATGTTTAAAAATAACACAATTTTATATTTAAGTAATATTTGCATATAAGACGTGCAGCTTATAACCGATATATACTGTATATAACTATATAAATCAGACTTATAACATCAATTAATCTTTGAAGCCAAATTTATGCATAACTCAAGGAAAGTGGGAAGAGAACTTGATGCTAAAATTTCGTTTGAAGTTGTCAGAAGAATGTAGAATTCAGATAGAATATTCCATTCAACTCTGTTACTTTTTACCAGCTAAAATTCGGACTTACTACCCCTTAACCATAACAATATATACTGCAACTTATGCAAGCAAAATTTACCATACTGCAAAGTAGGGTAAAGGCCTTCCGCTAGTCGCACACGCTCACTTAAAACTGATTTAACTACAATTACCTAAGTCTAGCCTAAGTATGGCCGTAAGCTACTTATGTAAAAATAAAATGTAGCAGGCAAAATGTAGACAGCAAAATCTGTGTTCAAATTGGGCAAATTAAGTTGGAGTGCCTCCCCAGCAATAGTAAGGGTTTACAGGAGTCTAGCTCATCCATTTTGTAAACGAACTCAATTGTAACACAAATACAGCAAATATTGAACAACTTTTCAATTTGAAGCACAACAAATGTTGAACAACTTTTGCTTTTTTTTACCACAAAATTGAAGCACGTATTGATTGAAAAACATAAAATAGAGAAGGAGAATTTCGTGCCACAGATTAAGACGTTAGCAATGCTCTTAAAAGCCGTTATTAGTTATGGATATCAATAAGTCAGGCCAACCCCTATAGAAAACGTGACTCTAACTGTCTAATTAACAAGATTCAGTTTTGTATTTTTTCCTGTTCTAAGTTAAACCTGAAAAAAAAAAAAAAAACTGACTACAAGCCCAAACAATATAGACTAATTCTAAGTAGCTGTCGATTTATACTAAATTCAGACTAAAATTAATTGCTATTAAGTGAACAGTAAAAACAGATTAACCTCGCTGAGTTGACCCCAACAATTTCCGCTTTCAATTTATTAATGTTCCCATATAAAAAGGAGAAAAAAAATAATGTTAGTTAACAAGCAACAAATCATAAGATGACAGATAAGTTGCAACAATATTTTGTGGAAACTGAAGCGGATCAACAGCATTTTCGTGGTCAATTTGTGGCAGTAACAACAACAACAGCAATAGCAACAATATTGAACCACATTTAGCAGCTGAAGTTGCCACAGCTGGCAGCTGGTCGACCTTGATGTTGCCTCATTCGCATAAAGATCTAGACGATCTCTTATATCAATCGATTGATCGATTTTTCTTGCGTTGCAAATCGCCTGTAGTTGTTGCACACAGTTTTTTTTTTCATGTTGTTGTTATTGCTGTTATTGTTGTTGTATAATTTATGCAATATTGTGTTTTTTTTTTCTTTTTTTTTTTGGTTTAAGCCATGGCTATAAGTGAATTATATTTAAATGTGTTTGGCTTGGTTGCGCTTTTCAATGAAATGATAAAAATCACATTTAAAATATTTCTGCGGCTTTTACTTTACTTCGAAACTTGCAACAAATAAATAAATTATATTTAATTTGCGTAATCATAATTCAATGACGCTTTTTGTTTTCATATTTTTCATTGTTTGTTCAATAAAGAAAAATATATATATATATATATTATTTGATTATGTAATTAATGTTAATAGTTATTGTTATTGTTGCTGTTGCTATTGTGGGAGAAAAAGGTCAGAATATACTTAAGTCTTCAGAAAAATGATATTGTAATCTTTCTCTGATCAGTTGAAGTGAGTCTATAAATTAATCAAATTTATACGTTTACCAACTGTCAGCGACAGGCGGCACACAAAACGTGAACGTTTGTTGCCTTCAACTATTGCTCATACCTGTGGGCGGCATTTAGTTTGGGTTCAATAGTTGAGCTCAACTACTGTAAGCTGTAAACGTTTAACGTTGGAGTCCAAAATAAAAAATGAATGTCAGTTATATTTTATTCCTAAGTAGCAACAGTGGCAAGCATTTGACTCATGACTCACTTACTATCGAAAAAATATTGTTGTTTTCCCGTCTACTGTTAATACATCACAATATACTACAGGAAGCATTTATATATGTTAATATAGTGTACATATTAACATAATTTTACAGATCTCTAAACAGTTAACTATGGAATGGTAAATGGTATATGGTAGATGGTAACTGGTTACTGCTAACTGGTAATGAGATGCCGGCCGCTGCTGCCCAAATGAAGTCAACATTAAAATGCAAATTTTATTTGTTTGCCGCGAGCAGAAAGTGTAACAAGGGCCAAAAGTCAATGCACTCAAATGCATTTCATTTGCATGCAATTAGCGGCCAGTGATAAGCCCACAGCAACAATCATAAACAAAAGAATTAATAGAGTTGACACGACTAAAAGATACCGTGCAAATAATAACTACGATAAACCCTAAAAGCTCATGTTTAGTTGTAAATAAAACGCATATAACGTATAGCTGCCAGCAGCTTAAGCGTCTTGCGTATGTCAAGCAGTGCACTGCTTATTTGTAAAGCAGTTCAGCGTGCACATACATAAAATTTGCTAGGGAAATTTTGTTTTCTTTATAACTTCTGTGTTTATAAAGCGATTTCTATATAGTTTTCGTTATAATTTGTAAACTTTTATCCTATATACTATACTGTAGCAGCTTCTTGATTTAACTTTCATACAAATTAACAGCTTTATTTGCAATACAAACTAAGTATGCAAGATCCATTCTCTTTGCACAAAGCTGCCACTAGCAATGCTATACATTCACTTAACTTTTGTTTGAACACCTTTTTTAAGCTACTTTCAATGCTTACAGGGTATAGCAATAACAAGTCAACTAACTTTGACATGTGTCAGTTGTCAGTTGGAGACAAGCAACAGGCTATCCGCCCCATCAACCACCAGCAGAGTCGCGACAAACTTCCATACAAATTGTGCTCGCCCACTTTTTTGCTTTTTTTTCTGTTGTTGTTGTTTCTTAAAGAGATTGGCAACAAATTGTTGCACAGTTCTAGAGTTGACAACATGCTTGAAGCTGCTTTTTTGTGAC
>JBAMBS010002577.1:0-245232 GCA_037044455.1 Zygothrica quintamaculata | reverse complement strand
TCATTAAAATTAAATACAATGCTTATGTATACATATGTATGTTTATTTTTTTTGTATGTATGGATGCATTTGATGGTCACAATATGTTTGTGTGTGTGAGTTGTATGTGTGTGTGTGTGTGTGTGTCTGTAACTATAACTGTAACTGACACAAAATGAAGTCGCGCGCTTAACAAATTCGAAGGCAAAAAAAATATAAACAGAACGTAAGAAAAATAAAGAAATAAAGAGAGACGGAGAGTGAGAGAGAGAGAGAGGGAGCGATAAAGGCACGGAAAAGAAACAGTGGATGTTGGAAAACGCCTGGCTATGGCAAAATGGCAGCATTCCATTCCACTAAATAACAGCGATAGTGGTAATGATAGTAATAGATCCACCCGACAAGCTCGTGCATGTTTAGACATGTTGCGCAACACTGCACTTTTAATACTTAGCTTGATAAGCGAATAAACAACAACAATGTAGACAAGTATAGTTACTGGGGTCGACTTAATCTGGAAACACTAGAAGGTAATGCCTTCAGGGGCTTTCTTTACTGGTAACCATTGAATTTGCCCTGCTGCGCATTGCTATCATATCCACCTCCGTTGCGTCCATTGGCGCCGTTTCCATTGCCATTGTTCACCTGCTCATAACGAATGGTTGGGCGATAGCCATTCTGATCGGCCTCATACTCTACAATCTGTTTGCGTCCATCGGGCAGCAGCACGTAGTAGCGGCCAACAGCCAAATCACCATCACGGGATTCCATGTGTCCAAAATCATTGCCAGACTCGTAGTCCTGTACATCGTATTTGAACTCATACTTGGCTGGACCATATTGTTCCTCATCACGCTGACCATAACCATTACCGCCGCTATAACCACCTGCACCGCCGCCATTCTGTCCCTTAAAGATTGCTCCGGTCAAGGCAGGTGCACCATACTGGCTCTGGGGCAGAGGTGCGCCATAGCTATTGCTGGGTGCAGTGTTACCACCATTTCCGGTGCGCTGAGGAGGCAAGTAGTTGTTGGATGGTGACTGATAGGTTTGCGTTGGGGGCAGATAGTTGTTCGAAGGCGATTGAGGAGCCTGATTAGGTGGCAAATATTGGTTTTGGGGTACCGGTGGCTCCGCATGCGTCCAGGCGGCCAGGCAGACAAGCAGCGCAATTGTTGTAAAGCACTGGAAAATACATACAATTAGCGTAATATTTTTTCCTGGATGAAGGATAGTTGATAGGAGATAATGACCTAATGTAGATCACTTTATATATATGTATATATTTACATATTTATGTCATTAAGTATGGGATATATTTAAAAAAAAAAAGTTAGTCAAATGTAGGGTACAGAGCAAGCTTTAGTATAGCTCTCAAAAAAACATAGAAAAATTCAAGTGTAAAGTCTTTATATACTATTTAGCTGTTAATTGTTTTATCAGTTAATCATGAGCTCGGAAGAGGTGGCGTGGATACCCTGGTTCTGCAAGCAGCGTGGTCACGAGTTCTTTTGTGAGGTAGATGAAGATTATATACATGATAAGTTTAATTTAAACTTTCTTGACTCGAATGTAAATAACTATCGGCGTGCTTTGGAAGTTATTTTGGATTTAGACACTGGTTCTGGATCGGAAGCACCACCCGAACCGGAGTTGGAACAGTGTGCTGAAAAGTTATACGGCCTGATACATGCACGTTTTATTATGACTAATCGTGGCATTGATCTTATGATGGACAAATTTCAAAGGGGAGTCTTTGGATATTGCCCGCGTGTCTTTTGCCAGCGGCAGCCTGTACTCCCGATAGGCTTAAGCGACAATCCTGGTGAGGATATGGTACGCATTTTTTGCCCAAAATGTAATGACATTTACGTGCCCAGATCAGCACGACATGGACTCTTAGATGGCGCTTATTTTGGTACTGGCTTTCCACACATGGTTTTCATGGTAAAACCCGAAATGCGACCCAAACGATCAAAACAAAAATTTGTGCCTAGGTGTGTACATATAAGTGTATAAGTACGGTTGAACGATTGAACGATTGAATTCTCTTACCCCGCTGGGGTTAACATGTAATTTCTTTTATATAGATTATATGGTTTTAAGATCCATCAGTTGGCCTTAAGGCCAGTGACTGATGGTAGTAATCTTAACTACAAGGAGCATCATCAGGGTGATGGCGAAAGTCCCTGAATGTTTAAACAAGTAGAAGATCACACAACAATTGTATCGTTCTTCCGCGCACTATTAACTGTCAATCCCATGGCCGAAATTTAAGTGTCTCCCTTTTTTATTATTTTTCAATTCATAGAATCTCAATAAAATTGTAATCATAGACAATAGCTCTGCGTGTAATTCCCTAGATACATTGTATGTACTAGTGTTGCACTAAAATAAAAACAAAAAACATCAAATAACAAGATTATGCTTTGTTTTGTCCGTTTAAGCGTGCAATATGCAAATCTATGGAAATTGGGTCATCAGGTGGCTTGGCGTTTGGTTTGGTTGGTCGTTAGATCTGGTTGGTAAAGCGTTGTACCAAAGTGAAGGGAATACTTTTATAGCAGCCAACTTTGTGGCAACAAAACATTCAAAGTGCTAGTGAGCTTTTATAGCAATTAGCTTTGAGGATGGGTAACAAATGACTTAAGAAACGAACTTGCGCTTTGCCAGTTCGATTTAAGGTCTGATCTTCCTTCTGGCAACTTCCGTTTGCATAAATTGTGCAATTATCTTTTTTTCTGTTCATTTGCGTATTTAACTTTATTTTTATTGCGAGTACAAGACCTTCACTAACTTTCATGCTTCATTGGCTTTAAAATACTAGAGAGAAACCAAATGTCTCGCTGTTTTAAATTGTTATTTAGTATCGTCCCTTGCTAATCTCTTGTGTCCCCCATATTTGGCTATGAATGCATCAGCTTGTTGTATCACTTGTATGCTTGTTATACAAGCCTCTGCAACACTCTTAATTTATGCACTTGCAAAAGATGTTGCCTATTCTGTTGCGTTTACCCTACACCAACAACAAACATCAGCTAAATAACTCTGAATGGTGTTATTGCTATTAAGCGAGCGTTCAAAATTATAATAAAAACTTTGCTAAATGTGATTAATTGTTGTCGCTTCTCTTAAGCTTTTTGTATTTTAACACGTTTTTAGCTAAACAATTAATAATAAGTTAATCGATTGATTAATTAACCTACTATGTTGGAAATAAAAACGATTTGAAAATAAGTCAAAAATTAATGAAATTATGAACTTTTCGCCAAATGTATAACAACTGCAATATCCTTATCTTAAAAATATTAAACAAACTAAATTAAAGTATTCTCATCTCTCAGTCTAACACAGATATATTTAGGCATATCCTTTGCTATACATATAACTATCCTTATAATTGGATTGCTGTGCATATCCTTGTTCACATGCTTATAGTTTATAGATTCGCAGGATACGTTACAACCGCACACACTTTGCACTGACAGTCCATATGCTTGGCATATTGGATTGGGATTATATACATTTTGGATTCATTCTATATACCTTCATTTTGTGTAGTCACTTGCTTAGGATTTGTACAAAACACACACGAAACTTTTACTGTTAACTTGTTACCAGTGGCGTTGGTTTTCTTGGGGGAATTTTATTGTTTTTATTTAGTTTTTAATTTTTAGTTAGTTGTTCTTCTTGCGAAGATGGTTGACTTGATTGTGATACTGAAACAATTTCGTAGGCCCGTATTTATATTTGAAATGTCTGCTGCAGCAACATCAACTTTAACGTCAACGTCAACGTCGACGTCAACGTCAACGGCAGCAGAAGCAACGAAAATAGCGCGCCAAATTTTCGTATTAAACTTTTTTTTAATGTTATTTTTTTTTTTTGGAAATCTCAAAGAGCGTAAGTAGCAAATGCAAAGCAACATACAAAAAAACATTACAAAATAATGCAAAGCAACAACAACAACATCAACAACTACAACAAATAACGACTACGACCATACAACGGAGTGCTCTCCGGATTGAGCTCGTGAGCAGAGATCCAAAAACCGAAATCCGAAATAGACAAAACAGTTGAGGTAGACGAGGAAGACGAAGCAGACGCTTTAGTGTTATAGTAAACTAGTTACCTTTAAATTGTAGCGGCAAACATTTGACGAGTTGAAGCGAAGATGAGCGCAACGAGACATTCAAATAAATGAGCAGCGCGGGAGTAATATGCTGCTAGGATATATATCCCCATGTATCCATACCCCTATGCAATAAACATTTGATGTTGCTGTTGTTATTGTTGTCATGTAATAACAACAAACAGAAAGACAAACAAAAACACATTTATTTGTAATGGGATTAGTCATGCAGCTGGTTGAAACAGTGTCGGAGCGAGGTGAGCAGAACTGAAGTTGCCACTGGTTGAATATTCCACGCATCTTCTTTGGCTTTGGCGCTGGCTGTGGCTATGCCTCAGTCAGTCGTGTGGCAGTCGCCACAGCAACAGCAGCAGCAGCAGCAATAGCAACAGCAGTAACTGAAACGAAAGACTTAAGACGCGAACTTGCACATGCGATTTGTTAAATTTGCTTTGCTTCAAAGTAAAACAAAAAGAAAAGAAACTTATTAATTTTGAATTCTTAACAAAATATAATTATTGTTATTGTTTTGACAACAAATTAACTTACTTTAGTTGAACTTTATGTGTGGGCGTGAGAGTTTTCCATATATTGTTTGCCTTCCCCAACTGTTTGCCATTTCAACAAACTAATGAGCTGTGAGGCTGTTAGCAATAAGCCAAACTGATTAGTGGCTCACATGGATTAGCCAGTTTTGTAATAAAAGATTGCCACAAACTCAGAAACTGAAAATTAGTTAATTAATTTTTCTGTATTAAGATAACAATAACAATCACAATAACAATAACAATAATAAGGCATACTAAGACAAGAATAAATATTAATCATAAATGCTGATAACAATTGGGGTGTGAATGAAATAATTTGTTTTTGTGTTTCTTTTTTTTTAAATGTATATTAGCAGAAAGTTTTAAGTAGAGTTTAAAATTGAGGTGTGTATACTTAGTTTTGAAGGTTTTTATTATTTTAAATATTATTTATTAGCCAATTTCAGACAATTTTCAATTGCATAAAACAATAAAAATAATGAACAAAGAAAAACAAACTTAACGAGCCACTTCACAAATTGTAACAAATTTCATATAATGCTCATTGTCTAGCATCATTATAGCCTTATTTATTCAACTTGTGGGCGTAGCATTTATCACGAACTGCAAATACTTTGAAAGCCGCCAAATTGCTAATTTTATTTCTTTATTTTGTTTACATTACTTCAGTTTCTGCTTTGCTATTGTTCAAGCCAAATTTTTGGTTTAAATGCGTAAAATTTAACAATTATAGTTGACATTTTAATAAAATTTTAGTTTTAATTTTTTTGTATTTCCATTAAAATCGGCTCAAATTATATATTGTGCTAAAAAACTCTTTTAAACTGTCGGTTATATTTTTTAAATGACGTTTATTTGCTTCTCATTTTCATAGATTCCTTTACTCTGTCTGTAAGTTGTTTATCCAATGTATATATGTAGTTCCATATCTGTTTATTTTATATAATATAATAATATGCTTAGCTCAGCTTAAGTTTTATGGTACTTCGCACAATATTAATAACCTTTTTGTTTGTCTTTTGTTGTATTTTAAAATGTAAAGCTGAAAACATATAAATACAATGGAATATTTAATAGAAAATGAGAGTTTGTTGAAGTAATTTATGTGTATTTTTATTTTATTAGGGTTATTAGGTTTAATCAAAAAAAAATAAAAATAAAATAATAGTAATAAACATTAAATAATCCTTTTGCATAGCTACTGTGTACAAAAATAATAAATCAAATACGTAAATAATAATAATATTAATAGTCTAAACTTTCACTACATTATAAGTTGCAAATATGTAATAGTAATATGTATATATTAGAATTATTGTAGCTAATAAATGAAAATTAAGTTAATTATATTTTTTCCCTTATTAGTAAGAAGCTACAATGCATGAACTGATGATTCATGTTCTTATCAGAAGGTTTAATTAATAATTAATAATCTTTACTATTGAAAATCGCATCGCCATATGCAAATGCAGCTGGTGCTGCCCAGTTAAATCATTCAAAACAGTGCTGCCACTCGGCATGTGAACAATATCCCAGTACTTGAACATTGCGACATTACCAGAGTTTTACTATAGGAGAAATGGAAAATATAAAAATTATAATAAAATTTAAAGTTTTTTAAAGTTTAAGTGCTTAGCATGGTAAATTTATGTGAAGGAAGCAATAAAATAATAATATTAATAAAATATTCAAGGATTTTTGTTACTTAATAATTGCGTAGGAAATGCCAACAATGTTGACCTAAAGAAATTGCAAGTAATGCGTTGACCTTCTTTATGCCCAAGATCTAACTAATAAAAAGTCTTTAACATTAACATTTAGCTAAAAATAAAGTCTTGCAAATGTTGCAAAAAAAAAAAAATAGAAAAAAACATGCCATAAACATAAATAACTAAATAAAATAAAGAAAACGACCAATAAAATTCATATTTAGTTGAATTAAAAACAAAGCAATTAAGCTCCAAACAAAATCATATTCAATAGCACTTCACACCATCCACAAGCCACCAGCCACTAGCCACCAGCAGAGCTAAATATTTTTGTAATAATTTATTTTTTTTTATATTTTGAACCACATCAAAAAATCATTTAATTTCCGGTATTTAATTTTGTTTTTTTTCTTGTTTTGTACTCTTCATTTTTAAATAACAACAATAACAAATTTTACCGGCTAATTTACATTGAAAGTGCCCCAAAAGCTGATGCCACTGCCGCCTTCACTGCCCTCCCTACACCCCTACTCATAGCAATTATGATGATGATGCGCCAAGTTAAAGAAGGGGAGACCTGTTCCACAGCAAGTTTGAAATGGAAAATTGTAATGTTTTTTGAATTTGTTTGTTGTTGTTTAAAGAGGCTACCTTGAAATACTTACATACTCAATACTTGTACTGTGGAGTGTTTGTTTTGTAACCTAGAACGATGACGATATGTATATAACATAACTTATAGCATATAACGTATAATTTAAATTAAACTACAGTAATAATAATTGATGCAATGCCCGCACACTGAGCCAAAAGATGAGAGACGAGATTCATAATTTTTTTTTAAAATCAATTAAAGCATTTCCATATAAATTGCAGCGCACTTAAATATGGAAAATGATTTAGATGCGAGCAGCAAAGGGAGAGGGTACTGGTACTGAACATAATACCTGCATTGGCATTAGCTTTACAAGGGCAAACGAGTAAAAGTATAACAATGGGTTCCTCGATTCTCGATAGAGAGGTTATACAATTCCACTCTATTCTTTTATGAAGAAAAGAATGACTTCGATTCATAAATAAGTTTAATGAAGTTTAGGCCAAAAATACCTGTGTTATAGCCAAATGTTTTGAGTAGAGTTTAACCATTACTAGTTCTATAAGAAGTTAGCTTTTCACTTTATCTAGACGATCATAAGAGTTCCATCAACTGCATTTATGGCATAGATGACTAATAGTCGTGCACTCGATTTCAAAAGATGCTGTTTTTTATGAGTTTAAGTGGCACTGGCGTACGATCCACAGGCGTAGTTAGTAACACACCAAAGGGGATGCAGAGTAGACTCAACATTGATTGTCATAACCTATATATTATATAGAAAATTGCAAGTCAAAGGGTTTCAAAGGTATAGATACCGACTTTACCCCTTTTGGTTACGCTCTTGTTGATATGTGTTGATGTTTCTGATGAATTCGGTTGATCTGGCAGCATTTTTCAGTTGCTTGAAGGTCGTCGCTTGCTTTTGGCAGAATCAGAGTAAAAGCTGCTCGACTTGAGAGCCTGGACCTCTGGCATTTTGAACACTCAAGAGTACATCGTGAGCTGCTGTTGTTGTTGTTGTTGTTGATGCTACCCCACATACCCTTCTATTCACCTATCTGCTTTTCAGCCTACCCACCTCTATCTGCCATCAAGGCAATCATAAAACGCAGCGCAATGCAATGCACTTCATAAAGTAATTAGAAGCGGCAAATGTAACTCGCTTAAAAATTAGTTGGATGCTAAAGTGCTCGGCATCAATAATTAAAATTTACATCAATTAAACTTGAAAGCCAGAACAATTTTTGCTAAGTTGCTCATATGCATTTTTTTTTCGAGATTTGGGTACACATTGGGTACACTTTTGCGTACACTAAACTATTAGGTACCGCTTCTATTAGCAGCAGCAGCAGTCGTCGGCAATGATTGATGTGGCCCACAAACATACACATATATACACATTCATATATACAGATGCACACACACACACACACTGATGTTTGAAAGACAAACGCTGCGACAATGGAATCTCTCAATGGCCAATACTCTATACCTGCGCCCCAGCACTGCACTGCGAACGCCTTAACTTTGTTTATGGCCCATACAGTCACTCATAAAAATAGTTCCCACTCTAGAAAAAAAAACACACATACCTATACAATAATATAAAAATGTCAACAACAACAACAGCAATAACAACAGTTACTTGCAAACTCATTTGCGAGAAGGCTCTGGCAAAAGTGGAATCCAAGGCAAGTTTGGCTAAATTGAAATGATTATGTTTTGGGCTGCCTTTGTTGCACTCTGATGCTGATGCTCTTGCTGTTGTTGTTGCTGTTGCTGTTGCTGTTGCTGTTGCAGTTGCACAACATGGAAGCCACAACAGCTTGGGCAACATTAGAAGGTGAGCAATGCTGTTGTTGTTGCTGCGGCTGCTGCTGTTGCTGCCTTTGGCGTCGCGTGCGTGTTTTACTCAGGATAACTAATTGAATTTCGCCTTTTGAACGCCAATTTGTTTTAGCTGCAGTTCAATGAATGGTCCATTGTCTTTTGCCATAATGACAGGTTCCCTAAAGCCACCATACAGTTGCTCTCAGTGCGGTCGCATCTAATCCGCTTGCCAGGCACTACATACTGAGAGACGCTCATGTGTTTACGCTGGCAACTTGACGCCACTTGTAAGAACAACTTGAACTCTTAGACAAAGATCTACATCCTATTTGTCTCATCGCGTGGGGGTCACATCAGCTCAACGAGTCTTATACTGATTGGCATTTTTGTTAATTTTTTTTGTTTTGTAAGCCTACCCACATCTATTTCCACATTAAAATCTATATCCATCCATAGCACATGACGCGTTTAAGCTCCAAAATAAATCACTCTATGCTTATTGTATGTATATACAAGTAAAGATGATATATAAATAATTATTACGATACTTGCGTCACTCATCAATACATATATATATATATTGATAAACACTTTGCACTGTGCTCTACTCATCGCATACCAAGCACTTCCGCCTTGCCTTTGGATGCTACATAAAAGATCACACAAAACGAATATGCACTGTAAGAAATTAGTGTTATACTTTATCTACTTTTGGTATAACTATCGTAGCCTTAACAGACTGTAATACCTGTAATAACACATATGACTTCTATTTCATAGCTTCAATTATTTTGTTTTTATTTATTTTAACAATTTTACAATAATTTCTACAAGGGTTTGAATTTAGAACAAAGATTTTAAAAATTAAAATATTACTTATAAAATTCCTTAACTCAATCAATGTAACGTATAAATTGCAAAGCATAAAACTATATACCTTAATTAGCTAACTTAAATAACTTTTAGCTTAGACACAATAAACACAATACTCTCATTTTAGCAGAGCTCCAAACCCAGCATCAGTCGCTGTGTTTCAGCAATTTGTCAACCAACGGTGCGGCTACTTTATTTTGTTATTATTATTATGTATTCTTCTTTGCACTCAGCAAATAATAACTGGGGTAAGCTTAAATTTTACAATATTGAAGATAACTATAATATAATAAATAATAAACTTACCTTTTTTACACAGAATTTGTTTTAGTTTACAGGTATTTTTATATTCTTTTTTATGCCCAATATTTCTTCTTGTCCAGATATATTTATATTAGACTCTTTTATCGTTGTCTAGATTTCATTTGTTGAAAATCATAATAAACTTAATTTGAACTTTGATGTTGTTTATCTCTTCACAACTCTGTAAGTATTTTGTACGGTGTAATAGCGATGAGTATTCGGACAATTGAAAGTTGAGCTATGCATTGTTCATACATATTCATACATTGTACTTATAAAGGTTATAATGCTAACCATAAACATAACTCTAACCATAACTATAACCACAACTGCCCCATCCTTAGTATATTGACATTGAATACAGTAACGAAGACAATAAAATAAAAGAAGTTGAAGACAAAGAGGAAGTCGAGGGCATAGGCCGTACAAATTGTACTTCAATTCAATTGAAAATCATATCAAAAGTACAGTGGAAGCAAATGCATTTCCATATGTTATATTATATTGAAAAGTATGCTAAATATTAACTAAAATAAGATTAATAATAAACAAATAAAATTGTATTAAATATACACATTAATATATACATATATATATAACATCGGTTGAGCTATATATAACTTGGCTTGAACTAGTTTAAATCTTGTATTTATTGTATTTTATATTAGTATTTAAAGCAATTTACTATCAATAGTATTTGTATTAATTGGTAAATGGAGTAACTAGTTAGTCACTAAATGCTTAATATATTCAAATGATTAATGGCTTGTCCACACTTTTACTTCACATTCCCATTCGACCCCACTGTGCAGAGTCAATGGCAGTGGCACAGTCCGAGCGACACTGAGTGTGGGGGTGAGGCAGAGGCTGAGGAAGCAGCAGCATTATCTGCGGGTTCAATTTCAAACTTGTATGCAACTCTTTATAAACAATTAAAAACTGATAATTAACAAAGTTAAATATATATATATACAGATGTTTTCTACTCTTGAATATGTAATATGAAGTGGTAAGATACCTGAGCCGGTAACCTCTGCCCAGTGTTGCTCCCAGCAACTGTTGGTGTTGAGTAAACTTAAAGAAAAAAAAAAAACAAAAACAGAAAAAACTTTCGATTTTTCCTACAAAATATTGTGCAAGATCTGTGCACAATTGTTGGCTTGGGTCCGTAAGATCTGTGGAGGCAGGCAGTTGGTTTAATTCCAGGCTGGAACCAACTTTTACCTAATAGAACACGTCTCGTTATGCACATTAACAGACGAAGCTTTGAGACTATTTAAGATTCGTGTTATTTGCATACGACGACACAAAGAAGATAATCGTCTGATGAGATCGCTTGTGGAGCAACACAGTCCACTCACTTCTTTTTAGGTTTTTAGTTTAATTTTGAATTTTAAGTTTTTTTTGCAAGCTCTTTTAGAGTCGAAGACAAGTGTCGATCAATCATTATCAGCTTGTGGTAGCAAATGTCAAGGCACATCCTTCGACTAACCCATAGAATGCCAATCCAATCTGTACTATCGATTCGTACTACACAGCTCATTATAAGAGCGTTTGCAAATGTTAAGAGCTTGTAAAACTGCTGCTGGGCACTAATTTTGCTGACTTGATGATGATAATAATAATGATGATGATGATGCTGATGATGACAATGACAATGTGTTTCAAATTTACACGATAACAATTATGAACATTATGATAATAATGTGTGTTTAAGCTTGTGAAGGTAACTACAGTTTGCCTTACTTAATAACACATAAAAGCAATTGCTTAATATATATATTCCATCGATTTCTAAGATTTAATTTCCAAGAGAATACAACTTTATACATTACTCTTATATAGCTGAAGGCCTATAGAAACCATGCTAAATAATCATAAGTTAGTGTACTAGTTTTAACTTTATACTAGCTAATGAAATAAATAAATAAATACATTACTCTTATGCATAAGCTAAAATGTAGTAACTGTTTAGCATATATATTATAGTTTTATATATCTGATAAATGATATAAATGTGGGGAAAACAAGAATGCGCATATTTATATTTATTTTGGATATAAAGAAAGAGAGAATATATTAATATATTTATATATAATACTAATATTACTTTTAAATGATTTGTTCATTAATGTTCTTTAATCAAGAATTCACTCAAACATTATGTAAATGGTACAAATATATAAAATGTATTATTATATTTAAATTATATTTCTGAATAAGATTTTTAAATGAATAACATTTTTAACTGATAACTTAAAACAATATTTATTTTTACTTTTCTGTTGATTATTTCATCAAAAAGTTATCAAAAATGTATCTGAAATTAAAAGTATAATTGAAATAAATTATTATATAGGGAATATACTGGCTACCAGCTAGCTTAACGCTATTTATCTTCATTCATATAAAACATACATCAACAGAATGAGGTCGCACTTAATTCATTCAGTTTTTTTACAGATAAAAGAAATTGTTCACATATATGTATATACATATCATTAATGCAGACTTTAAAAAAAGAAATCGAAAAAAAATGATCATTTATTGTCTTAGGTACAATTGAGGCATGGTAAGGCTCCTCAAATGGATTGGTATAACAAAGGTTTATAAAATCTCAATTATTAGTTATTAATGCACTTTCTGAGCTTGGGATTTTAGACTAGTTTTAATTAAGTTCAGATTCGTTAGTTAGTTTTCAACCTTGAATACAGTTTGCCACTTGTTTTATATGAATAATGTGAAGCAAAAGTTTTGAAAATAAATTTGAATTGAAATCGATTTTTTTTTGTTATTTTTCTACTTACTTTTTACACTGTCGGAGATCGGTGAACCTCATCTGAGAGTTCGACCAATTGTTTATTGTTGACCAAAAATTAATTGTTTGGCCTTAAAGTCAAATGATGACGACTTTTACGCGAGATACGTTCAAATTTCAGTATCTTTCAGATACTTTAAAGCGATTAGTTGTGGCTCTAATTTCATTTCATTTTCAGTTGCATAACTTTTATTTTTTATATTTTATTTTTATTTATAGCGCATACCTGCAATTTGCTATAACATTAACCTTGAGTTTGCCAATAATTTGATACAAGATGTAATAAATTGTAATGTACATTCCATTGCTTTTAGGCCACTTTCGATATGGCCATAACATTTAACTTATACAATGCACACAATGGATACAATATCTAACTTATTACAACCTATAACTCCACTCAACAATTACTGAGTAAGTAAATATATTGAAAAGATATAATACTCCATCAGCACTTTTTACAGGGTATTTTTATATAATTTACTGATAAAGAATCGATAATAGGGATTAAAAGTGATAACGGATTGATTTTAGTATACTCGATTACAAACAGTTCAATCGATGATTGGCTCAAGCCTCAAGGCTTTTATTCGAATCCCAAACTATATTGGAATCATAGAATTATACATTCTATCACATATATAATAGATTTAGGAAAGTTCAATTATATGCAATTAGTAAGTAAGTGCACTTATAGAGTATCTACTGTACACCAAAAATGATAATTTTAAAAAATAACTCAAACTGACTTGAAGCATTTATTGTCATTCGTTTTTCAGTCTAAACTATTCAGTACAAGGTTTCATCTTTATAGAAGTTCTACTTATGACTTATTGGATTAGTAGCTTAGGGTATTTTATAGTCGGCTTGATTGGGTTTGAGCATTCTTACACTCTCTATAAGTGCAGCAATTTTGCTGAAATTGAAAATAGGATAATAATTTAGTGACATAAATCAAACGCATCTCTCTGTTGCTTCCTTGAAGATGATCTCTGAGAGGGATTGTTACGGTTGTTTCCTAGATTGAAGATTTTAGATGGTAAATGGAAGATGGGAGTTTTGGATGTGTTGCAACGCACTGTTGTTATTGTTGTTGCTGTTGCTGTTGTTGTTGTGTTTGGTCGCATCACGATTCGCTAGGCCAAAATTTATGTTTTTCTTACTGCTGATGTAATAATAATCATGTGCAGCAGCTCTGGCTTAGACGACAGGTGAAAAATTGTTACAATTTGATGGTTTGCCTCTGCTATAGCTGTTACTGTTGCTGTTGTTATTGTAGTTGCAGTTGCAGCAACGTGATGCAACAATTGGTAGGTGGCAATGCCATGTCTGTGGGGGGTGGGTAGTCTTTGTGGCAGAGCCAACTAACATATCTGTGGTAGAGCCAATTGCTTTGCCTCTGTATGTGGTAGGCAGCTAGTTTTATTTTTATGTGACACTAAATTGTGTTATATTGTTGTTATGCTGTTTTTTTAGAATGTATTTTATTTTCTTACTAATTATATATATATAAGTATATATACTAGTATGGGAGCAACATGATTAAGAGCCATGGTGCGAATACGAGTATAACTATTCGTATTCATATTCATATTGTTGGCTCAAGGAGTCTCCGCAAATTGTCTAATTGAGTTTATGAGCTACAGAGTTGTTAATCCAGTTCAATAACTTCAGTTTATATACTGAGCAGAGTAAGTCCGACTTGGCCTTAGTACAACTATTAAAATTGCCATTTAAATGATACTTCAATAACAATAATATATATACAAAATCTTATGTATATTTTAGTAAGATTCTTTATACAACTTTTAACCTCATTCAGTAAGCGAACAAAATTTATTATGTAAATTAAATACGATTTTAAGTTGAATATGTATATTAATATATACACTTAAACTAGTTTAAATTTGGGTTTATGAAAGCAAACTTAAGTTAATCCAGTAGACGTTGATATGGCTAGTCCGGA
The DNA here is from genome assembly GCA_037044455.1 of Zygothrica quintamaculata. NCBI lineage: Eukaryota > Metazoa > Arthropoda > Insecta > Diptera > Drosophilidae > Zygothrica > Zygothrica quintamaculata. The sequence continues at coordinate 230,476 of JBAMBS010002577.1, read as the reverse complement.
GCACATCCATAGTTAAAATCGGGAAGATATATGGGACTATGGAGCATTGAGGCTGATGTGCTGAAGTGGAGTAAAGTAAATGACGGTGAAATTGAATTGATAAAAGTATTTGACAGAAAAACTGGAGCAACTTGTTTATACGAAACTTTTCTAGGTTGTGGTTGTCTGAGCCGCAGATAGACATTGCAACAGCAAAAGATTTGCAGGCAATTACTCCAGCAACTTACAACCTTCAATCAAAAGTAACAGAAGGGCAAAGTTAGTGTCATACTGCATACTTGCTGCTTGACATTTTAATCTGCGTATGATATTCAAGAGCCTACAAACCATATATGTTTTGATTAACATTGATCTTTCAGATTCACACCAGATCATTGCATTACTTATAATAACAGATTGAAATCTGAAGTAAATTTATATCCAAATAGTTCCTATAACTTACCGTACTCATATCGTTTTTAATAAACAATTCTAATATGTTTCTGTTAGAATTAACTTATATAAATAAAGTAATAACGCTCATGAAACAATATGTTGTGTTGTTGGTGTGTCATCGAAATTTCTTTAGGTTGAAGTTGAATATTGAATTGTTAAGTGGAGCGTTAGTTGCAACTTACAAAGAGCGAGACATTCATTCATTCATTCATTTTAGTCATTCAATTATTCGTTCAGCCACATCAATGACACTCAACTTGAAAACTCAAACTTGTTAGCTACTGTATGCGATGCATGTTAGACAATGTGCCACATTGTTGAGTGTCATTCGGGGCAAGGAATTTGCATTTGAATTGCAATAATAAAAGGTTCTACTATCATACTGAACTCTATTTGACACCCACCTGACTTGGCTTAAAACAAATGCAGCTAACATCGAGCTGCCACCACATCAAAGGCGTAGTTTATCTTTTATATAAAGGGGAAACTGTATCTGTTTTCATCTATGCTAATTTTGATTATATCATTAATAGTTATTTAAGATAGTTATGTAGTTGGATAACAGTAACAAGTAGCCATGTTGTTGTATGCTAAGTGATAGATACCCTGTTAACTGTACGCCCTTGAAGAGTGTTATTATAATCCAAGTGCCAAAAACATATGTCCAAGTTTTTGCATTCTTTAAGATGCCAAATTTAACCCAAATTTATAGCGTCTCTTTATTGATGTTGCTGCTGTTGATGGTGTTATTGCTGTTGTTGTTGCTTTTATTGTTGTTATATACTGTTGTTGCCTCAAGTATGTTTTGAGTTAAAGCATTTGAAAGTATCTATCGGCAGCAACAGCAACTGCAGCAGCAGCAGCAGCAACAACGCGTTTGGTTTTGTCTGCAGAGTAATCAAAAGTCGGGGGACTCCACTTTAAATTGCTGCAACACGCAAAAACGCCGAAGCAGATTAATTATGATTTGACTTGACTTGAGCTAAGTTTGAGTTAGGTTCAAAGAGGTGAAGGAGGAGGCTAAGCAGGAGGAGGACTAAGCTTAGGATGCCTCAGATAGACTTAGTTGGGTGAATGTGTTGATGGTTTCGGTTTGAGTTTATTTTTGTTTTATTTTGGCAAGGGGGCGGATAGGCAAAGACTCTTTTTTTTTCTCAAGTGTTTGACATATGATTTTAGCCAAAAAATAAACTTACAATAACAACAACAGCAACAACAGCAACAACAACAAAAATCATTTCAAGTTTTTAGTTTTTCATTTGAAGAATTTTCGTAATGATGAGCGCATTTAAATATATATATGAATGTCTATATGAATATGAATATGAATATGAATATGAATATGAACATAAGTATATATATTTATATGTATGTATTGGTATATATATTTTTTAGATAGACTTAATGATTGCGAAAAACCTTTGCAATAGTTACAATATTACGAGTTCTTTCACAACATTGCAACAAGTGGCAGCTTAAAGTTACTTCCACCTGCTGCTGCTGCAGTTTTGGATGTGGCTTTGGCTGTGGCTGTGGCTGCGGCTCTATCTGCCACAAACTGACAATAAAAGCCACCACCAAACTCAATGAGCATAAATAAGATTAGAGCGTTTTTGATCTCTGTTAATATGCGGCACTAAATAGCAGTTTAATTGGCACCCCAAAAAATCAAATTGATTGCAATACAATTGTGCTACAAGTTGTATCCAAACACTTTTCGTTCCCCCATTTATACTCCCTCTCCCCCTCTCCATCTGCATGTTTCCACATACTGTATGCTGTGATCGCAATAGGAAGAGCATCAATTGTATCAATAGTATCATCAGCAGACTATTCTCTCTGCCATTGGCACATCGCAATGATGATGCAGCACAAATTGAGCAACTGCAGCCAGCCAGCTGGGTGCTGGGTGCTGTGTACTGTGTGTGTAGTGTGTGTGTGCTGGGTGTGTGCTGTGTATCCAACTGTAACTCGTTGCAAATACATTCTCTAATGTGCTTATCATGCACAAATTTACTATATATACCATACACTTGTACTAAAAGTAAAAGTAAGCCCAAAGCAAGCAGGAGGATTCGATGGGGAAAACCCTTCCCTAACTAAGGAAACTTAGTTTGATAGTTTAGAAAAACACTAAGAAAATAAAGAATTATAAAATAAGGTTTTAGAAAATCATAAATTATATCTTATTTGACATGGAAACCCCCTCTTAATGAGTTGGTTTTATATATTCCTAAACAAAACTCCCATAGGAAATGGCAAGAACATTCAATTGAAGGAATACAAATTTAGATCTTGGGAAATCAATTGATGTGAAATGAATTTACATAGATTTAGTTTACATAACAAACAGTAATAACATCAAAGTACAGTTAACTGCAGCAGTTAAGTGGCCCTAATGTTGTGGGAGTACAATAAGGGTGTTCCTCCAGTCTCACAGTCTTCCAGTCAACTGTTTATGACATCCGTCAGCTGTTGACTTTCTAACACAGTTTTGGCCTAACTGTATACGATTTAAGGTTTTGGTTTGTGGGTTTTTTCTTTATCTTCTTTTTACTTTTGGTTTCTTTTTTTTCCTATTGCCTTCCCAGATTGTCGAGTACAAGTACTTGGCGGCTGCGTAATCGGGGCCATCTGCCAAATGGTAGACCGAACACTGAGACCGTAGATCGACGATCGATGATGTTATTTTTTTCCTATTTTTGGTTTTTTTTTTTTGGAGGGGAAGAGTGGATTTTGTTACCACAATGATTCGAAACTGAAGTATCATAAACATTCACTTTTACGAGTGTATCTATCGATGCAGTCGTCAAACAAATTTCCTGCTACTTGATACAGTTTTGTTTTTTTTCTTTCATGTTTCTTCTTCTCTTTTCTTATTCAAAAATTGTGTCAGAGCCGCAAGGTCGTTGGATAGCTCTCTGTGGTATATATGTTGGTATGTTGGACTGTTAATTGTTTGTAGATTTATGCAATAAACAAATATCATTGAAACAGTGAGACAATCATGTCGATTTGGTATTTGAAGTTATGTTCCTGTTAATGATAAGTTGTATCGAGTTAAAGTCAAATTGACACTGCAGCTGCTGCTGCTGCTGCTGCTGCTGGTGCTTCTGAAGAATACGGATCAATGCAATCTGTGGCAACAACGCTTACCAGCTGTCAAGTGGTAGCTGGTCAACTTATTAACGTATCGATAGTTTTACTTTTGTTACTATCCTCATTGCCAAAATCACGCAACTGACCCGAATCCACTTTAACAATACCTATATATATATAAATCATAGCAAATGGAGGCGTCACCGATGCCACGACTCAACTCAAGTTCAAGCACTAATGGCAGTGTGTAAATACTTACGATTAATTACAACGGAGCACCTATTGACAAGCTCAATGGATGATAGGAAATATCTAGGGGCATTACAGCCGCAGATTTGGCTTCTTTTGCGGATTGCGGCAGAGTCTTTTTACCTGTGCGATAATCGAGCGTAAAACGGATCACGCACCACATCAAAGCAGGCAACAAGCCTCAAGTATTCGCATTGCCAAAGCTGCCAAAATGAAAAGGGAAGAGCAGGAGAAGAGCGAAAAGAGCGAAAAGAAGGAAAAAAGATAACAAGAAGAAAAAACAAAGTTGCAAATTTGTTAACTGTGTTTGGATTTCTTTTACAAGTCGCCGCAAGGGCCACCCAATATAAATAAAAGAGCTCTTCGAGGGATCTCAGACAGTGAGGCGTCAATATGCAAATTACTAAAGTTAAAACTTAAAGCCAAAATGTTGATGTTAGCCAAGGTAATGTTATAGCCAAAATCAAAGCCAAAGCCAAAGTCATACTCAAAAACCAAAGCCAAAGCCAAAACTAAAGCTGGTCAAGTGTTTTTGATAAATTCACTGCAAAAGTAATTAAATATTATAAATTATGCAAATACAATACCGAACCGTTAGATATTTCCTAATGGGCCGATGGTGCGTATGCGTAACGCGTAAGCGTTAACAAGTGTAAGAATTATTTAATGCTTATTAAACAGCCAACCAGTAAGAACATTATAGTCGGTTGTATCCGACTAAGTACTTCCCTATGCTCTTCTTTACTCATACGTATATATACCCTTATGCTTATGCACTGTTGCACACAGACCATAAGGCAATGATTGAGGTGTACAATAGAGCAGATGGGTAGACAGCAGACGAATAACGCTAGATGGATCAAAGGAATTTAATATATATATATAATTTAATGTGTTGATTATTTACTCAGATAGCTAGAATCTTTATGGATATAGAATGGAATGAGTTAAAATCTGCTGTGATACATTTTAAGCGCTTTAACTGCAATTCCAAGTGAGCATTACATGGCACATTCACATTCCTTAATGCTTAAGTTTTGAAGGTGTTCCTATCACTGACCAACTGTTTTCCAAACAAATTCTTTACGGCTGCCAGCTTATCGTACAGATGTGGCCACAATCCAATTAACCTTTTGACATTTGCGACAGGCAGAAGATGCCGCGACTACTTTTGGCTAATGGCCGCACGTAAATCACACAAATGTATCTTCCACATATGCTACAACTGACTACCTGATCTGACTGTTAGTGCTACTACTTGGTCATAGTTTGTTTTTGTAGAGACATGAACTGGTCGTTTGGTCACTCTGTTGTTTTGTTGTTCAGTTGCTCAGTTGCTCATGTTGTTCAGTTGTTCATGTTGCTAAGGTTGGTCGGTTGCGGATGTCTCTTAAGCGGATACTGTTGTAATTAAAACACTCAACACGCTTCCAACTGTTCGCTTCATGTCATGTTTGGGCGCCAGCAGTTGCTGTGCATTTAACGAGTAATAAACTCATCAGTATTAAATACTATTGCAACTGCAACGGCAATAGCTGCAACTCAAATGTCCAACAAATACAAGTTACTACCAATAAGCTGTTGCATATCTCTTGCACGTATAGAGTTGGCCATGTGCAGCCTGATACTAGGCTTGGGAAACGGAACTTAACTCAGGAAGCTTTGGCAATGAGGCAAAAGAATGCTTTAAAGTAACAAACAAGTTTCAATAACAACTTAAGTCACCTTAACTATGTAACATCAGTTCGTGATAGTAAGAGTAAATTATCTATACGTATATATATAACTATATATATATACCTATAGTCATTAGTCAAGTCCTAAGAAGGACTTTTGAGGCTTGTTATGGAGATAACATAGTGCAATATGATATTGCTAATTTATTTATTATTATTTATATTTATTAAACTTAACATAAGTAAATTTAAAAGATTAATAAAATCAAAAAACATAATTTTACTTTTGAAAGAAAACACACGCCGCGTAAATAATGCAATTATATGTGGAATTTGCAACGGAACGCCGCTCTTGCAATTTAATGCATGCCTTATAAATTGACAGCCGTAAAACAGCTGTGAATGAGCGAACTATATGTAAGTATTTATTTATTCAATTTAATTTATAATTTAAAAAAATAAACAAATCATTATATTCGTCATATTTAAATCAATTACATATTGTTATAGCTCTGCTTTATCCAGAGAGAGTAAGAGAAAGAGAGAGCTTAGATATCAAAGTCGAAAGAACAATTGAGCTTCCCTTATACGCACAGCAAATGGGCAGCGCAAGCAACGCTGTGCGAAAAGAGGACAGAAACAAACGAATTAAAAATGGACGCTACATCGCTGTGACGTAGACAAAATGATAACTGTGCATAGCTGCTGCAGGTATTCAAGCAGTTCATTCGCTGTAGCTCAAATGAACTTTTGTAGTTGAAATGATTAATAAATATAGAGATAATGAAACCAATATTAATAAAATTAAATAAATATAATAACAGATATATAAACAAATATAAATATTATTTGAATTTAACGAGTAAAACAAAATTCTTGTTGAATTGAATGTATGCGCAATGGTTATTTGGCGGGGGATTGTGTTGCCTAACAAAATAAATGTTTGCACGCTTCTAATCATCAGTTAACCGTTAACGAGCTGGCAAATTGCAACAACAAAAACAACAACAGCAGCAACAGCAAGAAGTCAAAAGGAAGAGAAGGGGTGGGCGTTTTGCATCTGATTAAGGGATTCGGATTCGGATTCGCCCACATGGTTAAAGTAAATGAAATAAACACGTGCGTTGGCAACGGCGTAGGCGCTGCGTTGCCATAAATCTTAGCACATGATTAATGTAGACGGACGCGCTTGGCTAGAAGATGTTGCACAGACTTTAATTGGAGCAGCAAATTGTTACAAAGAATTTACCGCCAGCTAAGCTAAGTGCAATAAGATTGTATTCGAGCCAAATTTAAATAAAAAGCACATTAACTTTAAACTGTCGACGTTAGGGTAGTAGCGATTCGAAGTCGGTGTAAAAATAAGGGGCAACATGGAAAATGGTCAAGCAGATGAGCAGCAAGAGAGATTTGGAAACTCTGGACAATTAATGGCACACTAGCTCTAGGAATGCTGTGCAGCCCCACTGGCATTGCCACATGCATAAACAATGACTAACGGATGTGCTGCATAATTCTTAAAGGTTAAACCTCTGCATATGCCATGTAAGATTGCATATCAAATATTTTAAGAGTGTCCACTGAACACTAAACAGTTTTTAAACAAAGGAAACATCAAATCAAACTCTAATTCTTATTAGCAATTTAATAAATTTCAAGTCTATAAAATTAACACTTGTTTATCAGCGATTAGACTTGATTTCATTATCAATTGTACGATTGTTTTTCCTCTCTTATATAATTATGTGTGTAATTAGATCTATCCAAAGATCTAATTAGTAATTTGATTAGTTAGAGTGACCATGATATAATAAATCCAATTGTTATGAATTTGTTTGCAACATCAACACGTAAACCCGTTTATAATGTTACCTACTCAATTACGTGCTTATCATTTTACTACATATTTAACAGTACCATTAGGAGCAACCAACTGAAATAATCGTAATCACGAAACTCGAATCCAATCAACACTCTTAATGTCCGGCAAACACGCACGAAGATCAAATATTTGAGACCTTACCTGGCAGATGACTTCATTTGGGCTGACAGACAGCCTGAGAGTTGGTTAAATCATGTGGAGTTTGATTGATGACTGCGCCCACCATAACGATAAAAATGTACTAGAATATACAACACGAAATGCTGAACCATAATATTCGCTGTAAGCAAAGCATAGTAAAAGTTATCGATGTTTCCACTTGCTATAAAAAGTTATGGCAAGGATTTAAACGCTAGAAAAATATCACAATATCTAAACTGATATTACTATTTAGGAATGTTGTAAGATTACCCTATATACACATTATTCAATAGCTTATTTTGTACAGGGTATATATTAAGGCAACAAAAACAACTTCACCCATGGGTATTGATATATATATATGTGGCTCTGATCTCTGTATAGATTTATAGATAGGAATAGAGTCTTTGGTATGCATTCTATCTAGATGATTGGAACATCGCGTTAAGCTTTGAAGTTCAGATGGTAAAGTGACAGAAAATGGATAAATTGTTGTTGCTGTTATTGTGGCTTGTTGGAACCACCCATCTGCCCACCTAGCTGGGAATCTGTCTGTCATCTGCTCATAACTGAAGTCGATTAAAATTCCACATAAAATTTTGAATGTTAATCGCTCATTGTTTGAGGAGGAGCACAAATTAAATTGTTTGTTGTTGTAAATTTGACATATAACATCTGTTGACGATGTTGTTGCTGTTGCTGTTGCTGTGGCTGTTGCTGTTGCTACAGCTGTTGTTGTTGCACTGAGTAGTAGTTGCTGTTGTTGTTGTTGTAGTGGGTTAAGTGGCAGTCTTAGTGGTTGTAACTTTGCTTTCAAGCTGCCGCTTTAAAGTGCATTTTGCGTGTTGCTGTTACGAAAATTGCTGCACTTTTAATTGCAATTTTTGGGCTGCTGATGGCAATCAACCCCGACAACTTAATTAAAATATCGCCTAAGCAATTATTCGTACATAAAATTAAGTACTACTTGCTGCATAAATATATATATATATATATATATATATATATATATATATATATACAGAATCGTATTATCAGGGATGCTGATTGAATTTAAAACCTAAAATTAAATTAATTAAAACAAACGTTTTTATATTTTGTTATCAAAATCGATTGGTTTAAATATATAAAGACTATATATAAAAAAGCTTCTTATTGAAAAAAAGTACGTTGCACCATAGAAGGAATGTATAATAAATCCTTGCCTTAAATAACAATTCAAAGGTGATAAACAATACAGATGAAAGCTTTAATTTTCCCCATTTCCATATTGCTTGATTTTAAGCAAATCGCATGAGAACTGAAACAGCTTTTCGCATTTAGCTGGCTGCTTGGCATCCGCATGGAATGGTCCCTTGCCACCGTTACTGAGATATGTGCCTCCTTGGCCCTCAATAGAAGGATCGATGGCTGCAAATACAACGGTGCGAGAGCCACGCTCTGGCGTCTTGAAAAACAGCTTCTTGAAGATTGGCACAGATGTGGTGGCGGAATGCTCAAATAAATCGGTGTCAACAATGCCAGGATGCACTACGTTGACCTGGACATGAGCCTTCTCTGCATCCAAAAGTGTTTGCAGGTGACGTGTGAATAGAATCTGGGCCAGCTTTGATTGACTGTATGCTGTGCCAGGATAATAGTTCGTGCTGATGTCGTTAACATAAAAAGAGAAGAAACCACATTAGTAAGTGCATTTCAAAATAAACTATGCACTTACTATCCATTAATGTCCTTATAGTTGATGCGTCCAATAAGATTGACACAGGAGCTTACATTCACAATGCGTGAATTCCTACCCTCACGTCCTGCTGCACGCAGATTGGGCAGCAGCAGATGTGTAAGCAGAAAGTGACCCAAGAAGTTGATGGCAAAATGCGATTCATAGCCATCGGCAGTTAGTTTGAAAGGTGCAAACATAATGCCAGCATTATTTAGTAGCAAATCAATCTTTGGAAACTTCTTTGTTACAAGCTGTGCAAAGGCACGCACCGATGTTAGATCTCCCACATCAAGTTTCTCGCAAATCAATTTACCTTTTGATTTGCTGAGATCAACAATCTGTCCAACAGCTGCCGCTGCACTCTTTGGATCCCTTACACCTATAAACGAAATAAAATAGTGTTAATAAATTTGTAGAGAATGAATAAATAAATTTGTAGAAACCCAATACACACACCATGCAGCCACCAACATTAGCAATGAAAATTATGCTGCCTAAAAGTATGCAAAGCCTTTTGTGCTTGCTGATTAAAATTTATTGCTAGCATCAATGCTGCCAGCAACATGCTGTGTAGCCTAACTTTGTTGCTATATGTAGATATATATATATATGAAACATTAAATTGGATTTGCATTTTCTCATTAGACATGCAACAAACGCACTTGCTTAACATTTTTACCACTTTTTCGTGGCTGGTTGGATTTTGAAATATGTGTTAGTAGAATCAGTAATTGAGTGGGTTGATTTATCTATCGGATACACATACCCGAAGGGTATTTTAGGTACAAATCTGAAATTAAACTCACCCATTACGACAGTCATGTCGCATGCCAGTAATTTCTCCACAATTCGCAGCCCAATGCCGCGATTCCCGCCTGTGATGATCGCAACGCGATCCGGTTGTTTGTAGAGTGCTATTTAAAAGTTAAAAGTAAAGAGTTAAATAAAACACAATGATAAATTGAGTTAACTTTGAGTCAATTAATCAAGTTAAATAATTGCTTACCCACACTATCCCTCGAGGCATATTGGGCATCATGCAAAAGTCCAACAATACCCAAATACTGATATCTAAACTCTGTCTTCCATTCATACCAAGATTTGGGCATTTCCTTGGTTGTCTTGGAAAAGAAGAAGCCGCATAACAACAGCCCAATGATAAGCAGCCAAAACAACATGTTGTACAATTTGTTGGTGTCTAGTCTGTCGATTAGATAAGCCAGAAATCAGTCATCATATTTTCGATTCTGTGACGTAGCATAAGTACAAAGGTCACAGACATAGCACTGATAATACCAATCTTATCTAGTACAAGATTTGTGTATAAAAACTGGTTTGGGCATATTTAACGCGTTTCAATTATTATTTGATAATTACATATAAATATTTATATGACATACATGTATAAATATGTGTATATTTATTTTTTTATATTATGGCTGACAATTATGCAGATTTAATGATGGCAACAGCTCAGCAACTCATTTGGGCAGCGAGTGCAACATTTTGCGACACTTTTCTTGAGTCAGCAACAAATTTTTATTTTCAACATTTTCTGTATCTGTTGCTTCGATTACGTTTTGAACAACTTCTTTGTACCCTATACAAATGATATGCAAGTGTTGACTGATAACTGTCATGACCCCAAACTAAGGTTAGATTGTACAGGAATTTATTATATATTTTAATGTATAGTTTTCAGTTTATATTTAATAGGTGGGTATCATTTTCATTATAACCATAATTTGCTAACAAGTATAGCAACTATTTAACTGTAAGGTAATGAATTCCATAAGCAATTATTTACTATAATATTAGCTATTTTTTATTTCCCTTGAGCTTCATAGTAGGCATTAACGATTTCTAATTAAAAGGTATAAGTAAAATATAAGTGGACAACAGTTTTAATAAAGAATTGTATAAGTGTATAATATTTAGAGAGGAGAATAATCGGAGGAGATACCGGTTCTGTTGTTAGCGGTCAACAAAGGGTCAGACTGGTCACAATTGATTACCCACAGGTTTAAGGAAAAGAAAGCATTTTAGATTCTAAAAATATTTATTTATATATTATTACAGGGCATTTTGTTGTTGCATATACTTAAAGCATTGAAATGGGTTATTCAATGGCATTGTTGATAATATTTGTGGCAGTGTAGCAAATCGAGGGGCTAATAAAATGCATATCTAACATTTAAAATTAACATTTGTTACTTTGTTTTCTTGTTGTTTTCGCTAAGTATAAGATAATTAGTTGTGGCGCTTACTTCACAGTTTCAAGTTAAGGTTAAAAGCGCAATTTAAATTAATAAAGCGTTATAAAAATAATCGACTAAGCCCTGTAAAGCGTTGGCCCAGTTACCAGTTGGTTTCTAAAAGCCAAAAATAACAACAGCAACATTAACAACAACAATATGATAAAATGACAACGAAAACGACGACACATAAAATGCAAATTAAAGAAGAAAGAGTCAAGCAAAAGGAATGAAAGTTGAAGACCCAAAGCCAAAGGCAACTTCACAACCAAAATATATATCAAAAGAATGGGCCAAAAGCTAAGCAGCAAATATATACTGAAATACATAGACAAATCTATACATATATATGTATGTATGTATAAATGAAAAGTAACTAATGGTAGCAGAGGTGCGAAGAGGGCTTCCCAACATAGTCCAATATTAAATTTCATGACTTTTTTCTGTAATATATATGTATAGATGTTTTTGTGTATGTGTGTGTGTGTGTGTGTGTGTGGGCATGCATTTGTGTTTGTGTTTGTGCGTATGTGGCTATCGTATACATTGTCAACGGTTCAGTGTCTTCGACTTCCGTCAACAAATGCCTTGCATTTTGTTAACTTTCTATTTCTATTGTTGTTGCGCCCAATTGCACAAGACCTTGCACATCTTTTAGTTTATATGCATGCTATATATATTTACCTACTATACAAAAATACCTAAATATAAAATATACATATATACATATATATACATATATATATTTAAATAGCTGATGCGCTTTTTATGCACTCGCGTAGCGAAACTTGCTATCTATGCTAATATTTAACAACCTTTTCAGTTAAAAAGGTAAATACGTTTAAATGATTTTTTTATTTTCCTTTTTATTTTTTCTTTATTTGCGTGCGATCGATACAAACGCGGCTTTTAACGTTTCAAATTCAAACAGTACCAAAAAACCGGTTTAAGAAAACACAACCGCACGTCATGAGATTCAAAAGTCGACTAAAACTTTAAAGTTTTGCGCGCTTAACTCTTTCTCTGTTTAGAACCTGATTTACATTTATTATTATTTACATTTATTTTTTATGTTAAATTTTGAGTTTGTTTCTCTTTCGTTTTTTGTATTCGAGCAACAGGTGAATGAAGCCGGCAATTAACATTAATAGCAGTGTAAATAACGCACCTGAAAGTAAACATATTTATCCAAGTGTTAAAGCTTTTATTTGTGTTAATGAAAAATATTTTTGGTTTTATAAATAAAATAAATTAGCTGCTAATGAAGCAGTTAAGTAGACAATTTGTCTAAATTGCAAGAGAAAACTGTATAACAAGCTAAGCAGCTGATTGACAGCCGGTCTCCGACTATGACCGTGTGACCGTCAATCGGAACTTTAAAAATACTCGCTGCTTAATCAAGTAAAATATACTAAATGCTGCTCCACTCTGCTGTAATGTTCGTTATAATATACTGAGCATACTTTAAGAAGTTTGGTAATATGTATTTAAATTTAATTTCTGTGTTCTTTGCAATAAAACTCAATGAATGTTTGCGAGCTTATTTTTCATTTAATTAATAAACAAAATATTACAGTGCATTTCATATGAACTAATTTAATTTGTATGTAGTTTAAATTGATTATCATAATAGAATAAATATAAAAACGTTAAAGAAGCAAAGCACAAATCAAAACTAAAATAAATCTATGTAAATTACTTTTATTTGATTAATTGTTTTGGTTAATGTATTTATTTTTGTTTAAATAAAAGTAAGTGCATATTTGTGTATAAGTGTTTTTATATTTTTGTGTATACTATATGTAATATAGGAATATATGTTTTACTAAATTCAAATTTTGTGTTTATCTCGTTGTGTGCATCTAAGTATATAATATAAAATGAATAAATTTAATTTGGGAAGGATAAAAGTTAAATTTGTTGTTATGCTTGTTGTTCTTGTTGCTTGTCTTGCATTTAACTTTAAATTTAATTCCAAGTTGTCTAAGCTGCAGCTGCATCGTCACTTTGCTCCTTTACATCCTCTACTGGTTTTGCAGCAGCATTCTTAGGCTGCTTTAACTGTCAATTCTCTATGGACATGGCACCAATATCATCGTTAATGGCCAGTACTTGCCCAATAAAATTCTGATCAGAGACAACCTCACAAAGTGATTTGCAAAGCTCCGTTAGTTCCTGTTGTGACATATTTAGCTGTGGTGATAGCTTCATCAAATGTTGCGTCACATAATCCGGTAACTATAAGAAAGAACAATAAACCATTAGAATATATAACATAGGATTAAGATTGATTTTTCAACTTACCTTGCCTTTACCTACTTTAAAAGCACTAAACATCAGCTTAGTCTTCACGCGCTGGTCATTGGGTCCATCATAGAAGATAGTTAGATGTGCTTCCTGTACATTGGACACAAGTGGAAAATATAGGCCAGCATAGACTCGTCCTTTGGCATCGCGTGAAAGCAGCGATCGGAAATTATACACTAGATTACGACGCACAGTGACATCAACAGCGGTCATATACTCCTGGGCAATGTATACCAATGAGGTCTTAAAGCTTGCCTCATCACCACGTATTTCACGTTCCTTCCACTCCACAAACTTGTCACTGTGTTGACTATAGATATAACAATAATCACGTTGTAAATGTGCCTCCTTTGATTGATTAAACCAGCCTAAGAGTCATAGAAAACAAATTAGATTAGAAATTTCCATAGATGGTGTAACATAGCAGGTATATTACCTGTGTGTGGATAGCTCTGATCATTCATAACAGTCACAGCGCGTCCAACATGATAGCCCGGATCAAGTATCATTACACCACGACGTTCGCCAATGGCAAAACGCATGGCAACCATCACATGCTCCTTCTCAACGCCCGCATCAGCTGAATTCATACCGTACTCCTCATCCACTTGCACATAGTCATTGCAATCAGCAACCTGTTCCTCGCAAGACACCACATAAAGATATTGACCCAATTGTGGGAACATCTTGACTAGGCGCGCTATGATCTCAAAAGCCAAGGATACACACATGTGATGGCGTCGATTAATGGGCACATCGTAGAATTGGAAAAAGCTACGCAAATCGGAACGACGTGTACGCTTAAAACTGCGATAGAAATCCACAAAGAGGTTAACGGTATTGTAGTGTGTCTCTTCCAGCATGCGCTGCAGTGCCGTCTCTACAATGCCATTAAGCTCTTCGTATTGCCAGACGTTGTCAAAGACAAGTGTTCCTTTGATCGGTTGATCGGTGCTAACCCAGTCGGGCAACGGCAATGGATGTCCCAACGGCCACACACCATTGATTTGATTATAGGCACTAAGATCGTAGCCATCTGCCATTGCCCAGCTAGAGCCAAGACGTTGTTGATGCTGCTGTTGCTTCTGTTGTTTCACCACCTGCTGCTTATTGAGCAGCTGAGTGATATCGGAATAGCGTTCCGATACGCTCGCAACCGATGTCAGGTTGCTTTGCATCCACTGTTGTTGCAGTTGCTGCTCATCAACATCTTCGTCATCATCCTCACTTGATGTTGATGGCGTGCGCATGGGAGTGACCCGATGGGGGCAACTATTTGACCTTTGAGTATACTCATTTGTGTTGCCTGGTTTCGTAGTCAATCCCATGCCACGCATCTTATCCGCCAGTTGCTCCTCTGTGGAGCTAAGTCCACCGACGGCTCCTCCGGCATTATCGCCAGAGATGCCAACGTTATCATTGGCATACCTGATCGATGATGCCACATTCTGGCCTTGGCCATGCACAACGGCGAGTCAGCTTGGCCACTCAGCACCCCATCGGCCCACGGTGGGCACGTAGCCACTTTCACAGTCATTGAATGTTGCTTCTAGTTGAATGTTGGCGAATTGTCGCGATGCGTTGATGCTTGAACCCAATGGTGCTTGGAATTCTGCGCTTATCGCAGATGATGCACCAAGATTTAGCAGACTATTCCGGCCCTGCGCTCGGTTGAACAGGAGGTCCGGCTCGTCTCCAATTTTCGTTGTTGGTTTAGAAAGATCTATTTAAAACGAAAATAAAAGAAAATACATCAACAATTAATATTATCTCTTACTTAAATATCCTAATACTAATCTGTAAGTCTTAATTTAAACATTGGTAATTAATTAGCTAAGCAGCTGACTGCAATTAGCCCTAATCATCACACAATCTTCCCAGCTACCTGTGTCTGGAACAGCTGCCTGTTAACCCCAGTCGTTAACCAGCTATAGTTATTACCTTCTTCCTCTTATATATAAATAACCCCTAATCTCTGGAATGATCTTAATTGACTTTTATTTCTACGTGTCAGTTTGTTTGTTCATTTCCCTCCTTCGCAACAGTTTCAACAGACGCAACAGTTTTTCTCCTTCGCAACACTTTCAACAGACGCTAATCATATAGCACTTAGCGATAATTACTTAGTAAGCACGACTACAGAATTCCCATTCATTTGTACAAAGTGTATATATACCTTATGGAATATAGTGTTAACTATAACTAGAATTGTAGTCATAACTGCAACTGTTATTCAAATGGTTATCTAATTTCACATTGACTAATTGAAACTTTCAGTTTATATTATAAATAATAGTAATATTGCATTTGTTTTTGCATGTGCTCGTGCATGAGTTAATGATAAGGAAAGACCTTATGTTTATTAGTTGATAAGCGAGAGTAATATAAAAATACTGGAAATATAGTTGACACCACGTTAAATGGTAATAAAGGGGTTTAAGTGAAATCAGCCGAATCACGCATTTGGCGTATGATTCTTCAAGTGGTCTGGAA
Organism: Zygothrica quintamaculata; assembly: GCA_037044455.1. NCBI lineage: Eukaryota > Metazoa > Arthropoda > Insecta > Diptera > Drosophilidae > Zygothrica > Zygothrica quintamaculata. Next base: position 214,219 of record JBAMBS010002577.1, on the reverse strand, counting down.
AGCCAAATTTACTTTACTGAATGAATGACTATATACTGTGTACAAAGTAAGTAGACAGCTGTATTCCGAGGTCTGTAAGATTGGCTTCGCTTTGTTTGTAAATGTGACTCATATATAATTTTTAAATGGAAATTTTAAATTAATCATTCTTTTCTGAGACTTTTGCTATTGCTTATAGAATGTATATTGTTTACTCTGCTAAGCAAATGCACTAAGAAAATTGTTTATTGTTCAGTTACTTTATTCGAAGTTGTTTAGTTAAGCGGATAATACTGTAAATATGTTGCGTCGTACATAAACTTACAACTTTGGTAAGGTTTCTTGGCTAACATACAATGAGTAGAAAATGGTCTAAAAATAACGCACACAATCAAACAAAATTGTGCGAGTCAACCTGTTTCTGTGGGCAATGAGTAATGAATGGAAGTGCTATAAATCTATAAATAGTTTAACTGAGTTAACGTCATTTCATATCTAACCAACTATAAATGTCCTTTCAGTTGAGTAGCATTTTATTATAGAACCTCGTGCGTAGTAGATGAAAATTCTATCATATATATAGACAGTTAATTAACACCTTTTCGTTAGTAGGTTAAACTAAATTTAGATAAATATTTTTATGTAGCATACTATAAGACTTACCCATACAATGGCCTAGGCCCAAAAAATCAATTTTCTGTTCCTTCTTTTCCTTTTGTTGTTGTTGAGTTTCTTTTGTTACTGCACTTGTTATTTTCGGTTTTCTTTTAACTTAAGTTGGAGAATCGCGTAACACTATTTGAATATCGTTATAGTTTATGGCTTGGGAGCTAGCAGTTGCTCTCAAACTATTTCGTTTGTTTTTTTGTTTTATTATTTGGGTAAACACAAGGAAATTAAAAAAAATAATCGAACGTGAACTAAAAAGCAAGCAACTTTATGTTGTTTGCCACTGTATTTTATTCAGTTTGTTTTTTTTTATTATTATTTTTTAATAGTTCTTTCCCAAATAATTGTAAGAAATTGTCTTTTTTTTATATTTGAATAAATTCTTTAGCGCTTTTGCCTGATTAATACAGGTCAGAGTTTTTAATTGATATTGGCGAATTAATCGACATCGAAGTGAATTTATTTAAACACTTTAAAATATGGTTAATTCCAATGTTTAATAGTACTTTATACATATGAATGCACTCTGACGGATTACTTGCGTATGCGACGCAGCAAATTTATTGTTCCCAAAGCTCTGATCCGTTGCCAATAAGAGACGATACACGACTGAAAATTGAGCTCTTATTACGACGCAGTATTGTCGAAGTAGAACGCTGAATGCTGAATGCACACTGCTGGCTGATACGAGCCTACTTATATACAGTAGATACGTTGGCGTTGACGCTCGCGCTGTCGCTGGCGCTAGCGCTGGCGTGAGTGACGCTGCTTTGGTATGCGATCGTGTTTGTATTGTTTTTGATAGCGTCGACGTCGGCACAGTTTCGCTAATTCAGATTTGGTTTTTTTTCTGTCTTTCTTGTACTTGTTGTTATTGTTTTATTAGCACGGTACACGATGAATAAATATTTCAAGTTATGACGCAAAAAAGCTTGAAAAACATTCAATACACACATACGTGAACATATGTAGGGCTTTCGATTGTTACTGAAGCAGGGCAGCACAAATTGTAAGGCGATTTTTGTTTTGCTACGTAAATTCGTAATTTTTTTTGTGCAGACAAAGTGATTTTTGTTGAGGTTGTTGGATAGTTACAACTACTGTAAGAGAGAGCAGATGAAAGAAAATATGGAATTAGTTGTGAAATCCGATTATTTCTTCTGGAAGGGGGAAGAGAAAGATAATAACATGAATCTATTAATATATATTACATATGTATTTTGTGTGTAATGTGTTTTTAGTGGTCTTCCCATATAGTTTTTTTAGCCAATAAATTCTGTGTACACTTTAAAGTCTTTTTTTGAGTGATGAAATCATTGCAAATATCTTATCTTTATAAACATGTTTGTTTATTTAATTTTGTTTTCCATTATTTTCTCCTTTTCTTTTTTCATAGAGTTTATTGTTATCTAAATAGAACTTATATGGTTTTAGACGCAAATTAGATTTCTGAATTTACATTCTGCATCCGGTACAGTTATCAAGTTAAGTGGAAGATTATTGCGTGTTCTAAGCATTATCTAATCATGGGCTAGGCAAACCCAAAAACAATACATAACGCCTATTCAACAGCAGATCCCTTAACATTTGTTTTTGCTTTTCATCTACAATACTTATTATATAGCTGCCATATAGTTGACGGGCTATTGCGTCGCAGCAAATCACATTTTGTTCTAGACTCTAGAAAAATTGTAAAAATGTAGGCAAACATTTTGAATGCAATTATAGATTAAGTAGACGGCATAAACATAAATAAATGTTTACAACAATTGGGCAGAAACAATTCAAATTTTAATTTTCAAGGCTACAAGTATAAATACAAATGCAGTTTAATGTATATACATATACAAATATTATATATTATATATGCACATGTTTTTTATAATTTACATAAAACTTGCACTAGACTCAATCAACAAATGCAACTGATATCAATATTTTAGGGCATACTGAGCATAATTAATTATAAATTCAATTAGTTAATTAACTAATAAATGCGTTGTTTAAAATTCAAGGCAAGTTTCGAGGGATTCGATTAAAATCCATAACCTTATGTATACCATAAGCTAAATAGCCGGAAGCTAAGAAAAGAAACTCAAAAGCAAGTAAACTATATGATATGCTCGACTGATACGATACTCTAGTAATTTGTAATGAGTCAGCAGCGATTACCTTACGTGGATTGAATGTTACATGCAACAAGAATGTACCAATGTACCTAAAAACATATGTATATGTTGTTTACCATATGCTTAATTAGCAACTGTCAAAGTTCATGAATGACTTCATGAGTTGAATATTGTGTAAACCTACATGTGACCTATAGGACACACCCTGAACAGGAGGAGCTTAACGAAACTAGTTCAATGCCGTTAGTCAACTGACGTCATCAACTTACGTAGGGCAAACAAAATTAAAGATTGAAGCCGGCCGGTAAGTATGCGTAGGAATATCTGTTCTCCAGGCTCGTGTCTCTGCCACATAAAAACAACCCCAATTACGACAACAACTGATGGCCACGTTGCAACTTTCACGTGGCACGTAACATGAGTACTTTCGTACAAGTATTTGTAAACAAAAATCTTCGTCGCTTGTCTGGCAATCGTTTTTACTATCAAAACATTGGGAACTGGAATAATGGTTTGCGCAGACTCGTCAGTTTAGTGGAATTTCCATTTTGGAAAACACGTTGTTTGGTTGTCACAAAGGCAATAAATATGGTGAAAGGAGAATGACTCTCATTACAGTACCTGCCAGAAGTTTGGAATTAAGATGAAATGGTAACAATATGCAGAATGTAAACAATATTTTTTAATAAAAAATAAAACGTTTAAATTTATCAACTCATAATTGAAATTAGGTAAAGTATCAATAACAATTTAGAACCTTCCAGTCGGCTGTATTTAAGCATACACAGCCGTATACATATCTATACATGTACAAAAATATATATAAAGATTTTTTTGTTATTTAAAATCTATGATATTTTAAATATAGATAATAATAATAAGGGCTGTAAACTGTATCTAATGAATGTTTTTTTGGCCAGCTGAAAGGGTAGAAAATTAAAAATCAAAACTGCGTGCTAAATTTGGTTACTTTGCTGATCAAGAATATATATACATACATATCTTAGTAGAGTGATACAGCCTAACACATCTAAATGCCCGTTTACAATTTGAAACCGTACTAAATAATCAGGAACGGCACTGTAATTAAACCCTTGTCGCACAGATGTTTAGAAAAATTGAATTGGTTCTTTGAAATTCTTTGTTGTCAAGCATTTGGTTTAAGTTCTTTAATGGGAATGTAAATGACAATGGGTGTTGTCGCTATCGTTGCTAATTTCATGGTAAAATAACAAAATCGATAGGAAACAAAAGCAAAGCAAACTGGACTGGTTAGGGGAGGGGGCAGAATAATAATACCCATGTGTAATTGTTTTTCGACACTTACCCCTCCGTTTAAACGTGGTGCACTGACACGCAAGGCACACTAAGAGAAGGCTGCCAAAACACACACAAATACACACGCGAAAACAAAACAGAAGGAAAACGCGGACTTACACAGCAGACACAAAGGCACACAAACACCGCCTATGGGAGAAGGTGGAAGCGTTGAGCGTTTGACGTTGAATTTAGGCGTTTTTACTCCAATTGTAGGAACCGTTATAGAAAAATAAAATCAATATTATTATTTTAGTGTGCATATTGGTGACAGTCATGGCACAGAAAGAAATTATTTCTATACAATATAAGGCACAATAGAACTCTAGGACCTGATTTACGAGCTTAATTTTTTATGCCTCTTCCGTTTGTGTTGCATTTAAAACGATACGAATTTTAGCGGAACGCGCTGACGAAACTTTTATAAAAAATATTTGAAATTCCCAGGCAATGTTAAACTTAAATTGGATATAAATTTCTTAGTATATCAATCAATATTAAGTTTTTTTGTTCTTTATTTGTCCGTTCAACAATTTTGGCCGCCGTGTTCGATGTGAAAATTTCAACTGTCTGAGCTTGGCTATAAGGTAAACTGACTCACAAAGTCTGAGTTCAAAGCAGTTCCAGGCCACTTCCACTGGAAAATGGGTTGGTTGCGCTTTACGATATGCACTAATGCCGTGCCCAAAACTTACGTCATAAATATTGACCCCCAAATCGCCATGGTTACCTATTCAAAATATAGAATGTGGAGTAAAATAATTTTATTAGGTCGTAGGCACATAGCAACTAAGCTTTAGATAAGAATTTAGAATTTATAGTTCCTTATCTAATCTCAGGGTTTGTGGAACTGGTATTATTATCTTATTGGCAGATATCCTTTATTGTATTATATATAAGCCACATAAAGGGATCTTAATTGAAATGTATTGTTTTTGGAAACAATGTCAAACTTAAGACACAAAAAAGTCTGAGTTAGAATATATATACTAATGGTAAGACAGAAAAATGTCAGAGTTAGAATATATATACTAATGGTATTTATGATAATCATGGCACAAACACTGCCCGGCAATACACATCAGTTCCAATATCATGGAACCATGAGAAAGTCAAAACGCCAGCAGTACGCTAGCAATGATGGTGATGATCCACTAGATCTTGAATTGAATAAAGATCCCAGCGTGTTGTTTGAAGAATTAGATAAAAATCCTTTACAGCATAAGTGGAGTATTCCAAGACTGAATAGTTACAAAGTATCTGATAAATTTGACAACCCGCAAGGATCAGTAAGCAAAACAGAAATGGAAAAGTTCTTTCCATGGCTATACAATAAAAAATTTACACTTAAGGCACACCACGTGGCTCAGGAACATGCTAAGAAGGAGGAATTCCGTCAGCAAAGCCAAACTAAACATCGCCAAGAAGACCAAATCGAAACTGAAAGGAATGTCGCGGCTGATCGTGAATTTGAAATGATAATAAATAAAAATCAAGCGGCCGTTAATGGAAAGTGGCACACAGACTCTAAAAAGGGACAAAAAAATCGAATGTTACCCATAACTTTGACGTTGTGCAAGAAGCCAAAATCCAAAAGCAATAAAGATAAAATTCCAGTGACCACTAACACGTGCAGTAAATCCAAAAGTGTTTATACTCCAGCAACAATTAGGCCGGCATCTAAAATATCAGAGATTCCCGTACAGCCACATAAAACTAGCTGTAAGAACAAATATAAACCAGATCAGCGACAGAAACCCTTAAACCCAAATAATTTGCTGGACATTTGTCGAAGTATGAAAAAGGATTCGATGCTCATCTTGAATAATTTAAACTTACTGGAAACGGAAATATTCAAATTATTACCAAATAGTTGCGGTAGTATAAAAGCTGGAAAAGAAAAAACGTTAGCACCAACAAATGCAGATTCTGATGATTTGGAAAACAGGATACGTGAGCGATTGGATAAACCGAAATGCAGATCAAGCACAACAAATGCGCCAATAAAGCAAACACATTCCTTTTACTTTGGCATCCCACCAATTGACGAACGGGAAACAGGCTTGACCATGGCTATAGCGTTGGACGAAGAACATAAGTTAGAAAATAAGGTGCGCGAGGAATATCAAATTGAATATGAAAGATTGAGAGCAGAGCAACAACAGCAACGGTTGCGTAGATTACAAAATATAATAAAAAGAGTACATTATAAAGCTGCACCACCGACAGCAGCGCGACTTCAGATTTTGGATACAACGTCAGGATCACTTGTGTTACACGATAAAGACAGGCTTTCAAAAGGAATTCCAAATAATCCATTAATAAATAATATGGCTATTTCATCCTACAAGCCTATGAATAAGTTTAAATTGCATGCAATTCAAAAACGAATATATGTTTCTAATAAGTTTGCCGTACATCCACCGAGCTTCTGGACAAATTCAATAAAAAGACAGCGAAAAAACGCGGTTCCAGCACCATCAAAGCAACATAAACCACAGCAGTATCGACATAATAGTAATAAAAAATTTTGATACAATGCAAATAATTACCCTTTTTCATCTACAGGATGTCATAGTTTTTATAGTTTTTATAGTTTTTATATATTTTTATAAAACTTTCCTACAATTTGAATCGTGTATTTAAAATAATCGTAAGTTACGTACTTGGAATCACATTCATCGATATATTGTAATGAAAACAAGTAAAACTTGCACATGGTCACACAGTTGCGATAGTGGGGTCTTTTAAATATTTTTAAAGAAATATCGATAATGCAGTCATGATAAAATGTTTGTAAGATATTTTACGAATATTACAATTTAAAATCGTGCAAGAATATTAAAAGTATACAACCAACAAATTGTGAGGTGAAAGGTTTAGATTTAAAACCTTAAAATAAATCTAAAAATTTCAATGTAATTAAAATTAATTTTTTATATTAAAATAAATTTTGCTCTATGCTTTTATATATCACATATTTTTAGCACCGTAAAGATTAAAATAAAATAAGTCCCAAATTTAAGTAACTCAACATTCGTTCTGTCAGAAGGTATCCAAATAAATAATTGAATACCCATACTCGTGACAGTTGGTATTTCTGTTCAGTGTCAAAATTGTCATTAGTATCGATAGTATCATTAGGTTCGGCAGCGCCAGGCACAGCATAAACTTGAAAATAAATTTTACGCTAAAGCTAGTCGCTTTTTACATTTTCTAAGGAAATAGTGTATTCCATTTGTGTATGCAATTTTGCATATTGTAACAAAATATAAAAATAACGCGAGGAGAATAAATATTTTTAAAAGTAAGTGTTTAATAAATTTATTAGTAATTAAACTATTTAAGAAAACATGAATTCGATTAACGGCACAATGGCAAAAAAAAAACATGGCGCGCAATAGAAAAGACATTAAAAAAAAACTAAATGTATTCAGGTTGTACATAGTTATGCCTAATTTTTTTTTTTTTTGGTTTTTTTGTTGCATACATGACATATGTAATATGTTAAATGTCTTAGGTAACAATAATAAAATAAGGTGATCAAAAATCGCCTTTTGGGATGCCATTTTATGGATGAGTTGGGTAGGTTACATTCGGAAAAGATCCAATGGGTGCACCTCTTTAAGACGTCTTATATTGAAGTTAGTGTCAAGCAGCCCAGTGGCTAGCTTGTGAACATGTTTTAAAGGAATTAAATTTGAAGACAAAAACTAAAATTATAGTGCAAGAAATTTCGCACTTTTCAGAAAAATATATATTTTTTTATTAAAAGAAGCAGCTTATTAAACTTGAAACTGAGACGCTTATCATTCAATTCAGACCCCCATGTTCGTTAATACAAATAAACAAAATCATGTCATTATATTATTTGTTTTTTGTATATAAGATAGAATGTGATATATTAAACTTTCAGGCAGTATTGTTTATGTGCAGTATAAATGTAATGGTCAGCACGTTAGAAAATATGCCTACACATTAGAACAAACAATAAATACTCTTAAATTGCTCTGGGTGAAGTCATTAATGACGTAGACGTTGCGCCGTCGCGGCGTTGTGCGTTTTGCCGTTACTCTTTGACGCTTTCTTAGTTGTTGCCGCATTGCATTATCAATGTTGCTTTTGATAGCTGTACAGAATTATAGTTATATAATTGTAGTTGTCATCATTAACTTAATAAACTTTTATTTTTACGTTTGTCTTTTTTTTTTTTTAACAATAAGAATGTCGTCGGACAAGGAAGAATATGTGAAGAATGTCATTATTGTGTTGCGTTCAATAATCACTTCAACTAAGGCACCGGTCTTTTTAAGGACTCTAGAAAGGGATTACATGAACATAGAACAAGAGCCGATACCATATCGTCGTCTGGGATATGCGAATACACTCTCATTTTTAAAGGATACAAATCAATTCCTAATTCGCGAGCACGGAAATGAAGTAAGTTTATAGTTGAATGATTATGCGCTTACACATTGTTTTATTTTACTCTCTCTTCTGCACTCTCTTTCGCTCTCAGAAATACACAGCTTTTAGCGACTGGCAATGAGCTTTTATCATCAGCATTTGCTCGCAATGTTGCCGCTTTCCATAGTTTTTGTCTCGTGTCAGTCAGTTTCATTGCCTAAACGCGAAAGGTGGCGTCTGTCGGCGTGACAGTTGTGTCTGCCTTTGTGTCTGTGTATGTGTGCTGTACGGGGCTTGGCTTGCCTCAAAGGGGCAACGTGTCAACGTCGCGCGTTCCACGCTTGTCAAAAGTGTAAACAATGTCACTTGTTTTTATTAATTTGGCCTTTCTATAAGCTATATATGTTTTGTGCGTGTGTTTTTATGTGTGTGTGTATGTCTAGTTTAAGCGGTCTGCTGATTAGACATTTTTTAAATGCAGCAAAAATTTGCAAAAAAAAAAAAAAAAAAAAAAAAACAATATACAACAACTATACACACGTATATGTAACGCGAAAAATGACGGTCAATTTAAAATTTTTGGTTATTTGCTCTCTCTCTGTGTGTTTCTTTCCTATATCTCTCTACCTCCTTCTCTCAATTTTTTTTTTAAATTGCTTGCTCTCGTTAGCTCTCTTTGGTATGCATGTATGTGTGTGGTTAGCTTTGCTTTGATTTGCTTGGTGAAAGTGAACAGATTTTATTGTTGCCAGTCGCATCTGATGATAAACTGAGAGCAAAACTGTAGACAGAGAAGCGTCTTAGTGCATTTTAATTTGTGTGTATTTTGTTTTGACCCACTCAAAGTAATTTTATTTTTAAATACAGTTATCTCTCTCAGTGAGATTTCTTGTAAGAATGTGTTTTTGTTCGTTTATTGAATGCATTATTGTTGCTGCATAGCTTATCAGAAGGCCACTTACAGTTGCATCAACTCCCACGCACAAATGATTCTCATTTGGTTGGGAGTGCAGATCGGTTCTGTTCGAATCGTTAAGAGATTTACGAATGGGTGAACAAGTTGCCAATGCACTTTGCATCATTCGGAAAATCAATAGTTTAGCCAATAATATTATTGAAATATACATAATATAGAATATATATTAGATCTAGTGCAAAATGAAATTATACCTAATATAATTTAAACAGATCTGGGATTGAACTTCTTTAATTGGTTTTTATAATAAAAGATTCGTATTTACCCTTTTTTTAATTCCATTTCATCTCAATTGTTTATTTATTATTTTTAATCATGAATAATTACTGCTTAATGTCCAACTTTACAAAGCTGCTATTTTCTAATCAGGCTATTAGATGGTTTATCTTAAGGCAAATTGCTATTAAAGCAAAGTTGCAAGTTGAAACTGTAAACAACTGTATATAAAGAAAGTGAATCCAAGCTCAGGAAAGTAGGTCTGCATATAGTTTCGTAATATATATATATATATATATATATATATATATAGATATGGAGTCGTTTAACGAGCTCTCATAATTGCTGCAATTGTTATGTGGAAAAAATATAAATTCAAACCTAAAGAGTGACTAATTATTTGCTTTTAACGACAACTTTCCCCCGATATTTAGCTATACGATATGAGATTATTTTCCATTTAAGAAATGCATTTGGATTCTCATTGTTTGTTGTTGTTCTTGTTACTGTATTTACGCCTTATCACGTCCAGCACTTATGAGTATGCTATATTCCATATACGATTAGCTATCCATTTGTGAAAACATCTCGCATACAGCGATTAAAAAATAAGAAAGAAAAAACATTAGGTGAATCACAGCAATGTATAGAAATTCTTATATTGTTTCTCAAGAATGATTGCCAGTATTTTTAGTATGTGTAAAAATATAAAATAAATAAAAGCAAAAAGTCTGTTAAAAGTCGTATATATAAAGCTAGTGTTTTTTTTTTTATTTTAGGTAGAAGTTCATGCCAAGCTTAACGTCAACTCGGCGCATATTGCTTCTATGGTTAGAGAACAAAGAAGACCGAAGAAGCTTCCAGTACGACCTGTCAGCTCATTTAATAGCAACAATTACGGTGGAAAATCAGATCTAAGTCAGATAAGACAATTTCAGTGTCAGCAGCAGCAGCAGCATTCACAGCAGCAGCAGCTCCAAAACTTGCAATTTCAATACAATGCATGGGGGCAACACTTCTCAAGTCAAGTACAAGGCCTAATCCAACAACAATTGCAAGCACAACAGTCGAAGTCAGAGAAGGAGCAAAAGAGCTTGGATGATAAAATATTTCGCTTCAGTAAGGAATTGGAAGGGAAGGTGAATACTTTGCTCGAAAAACAAAACAAACAGCTGGACTGTGAGCAAGAACTGGAGCGTCGTCAGATCTTCTTGCGTTCTCAGCAAAAAGAGCAAAAGCGTCTCTTGGAAGAGCAGGTCAGGAAAATCAGTTTGCAGTTTAAAGAATTGGAGGAAAAACATCAACTAGGACTACAGAAACAAGCGCATAATATTAATGAGTTAAAGAAGGAGCTCAACCAAAAGTCGAACGATCTGAGTAAATATCAGCAGTTACTCGTTAAAACAAATTTTGAAAACGCTCCTCAGCCGGTGAAGCAAAGTTTACCCACTTTAAATACAATGAATGGTGACACTGCTAATGCTAGTGCTAGTGCTAGTGCTAGTGCTAGTGCTAGTGCTAGTGCTAGTGCTAGTGCTAGTGCTAGTGCTGGTGCTGGTACTGGTACCAATTCCAGCAATGGGAAACCAAATCTTCGTCCGATTTTAGGAAATAGCGCATCACTGCGTCCAGGATCAATGCAGCATCAAAAGCAGGTACCACAACAGCAACGCCAGACGCCATTAAAGCAAGCAACAACAGAGTCTAATCCCGGCAATAAATGCCAACCGCCGCAACGCATGCTTTACCCGGCGCGTGCCACCGGAGCTGTCTCTGTTAACTATAGACTGAAACAGCAACAGACAGTAGTTGCAGCAGCTTCAACAGCATCAGCAGTTTCAACAGCAGCAGCAGCTTCAACAGCAGCAGCAGCTACACCAACAGTAAGTGCCTTGGAAAGTGCCGGATTGCTCATAACACCGCCGGATTCGCCAGAGAATGCAGCCAAAAAGGACGCTGGTGCAACCGTTGCTGCAACCGTTGCTGCTTGTAAGCAAAAAGAGGAACGGCGTACAGCGGAGTTGGTAAGTCCAAAGCTTCCAGCTACTAAAAGTATATGTACATATATATAATTGATAATTTCTATATATATGTATTAAATAGAAAAAATATGGTCCTCGTTCTGATGTGATGTCCTGGCTAACACAACACTCTTTGGAACATAGATATTCACCACCAGAGTACACGTATCACATGGCAGCAAAGAGCAAAAGAGTTTTTTGCAAGGTGCGTATTGGGCATGCTGTCTACACTAGCTATCCCGAGGATCATCCAGATGAGGCGACAGCTAAACAGCGTACCGCCGAAGTGGCTGTACAACGTATAATTCAATGCAAACTGAACAAGAATTTATCGGTGGTTAGTGACAAAGAATTTCAGACTGTACTCTATCAGGAGTTGCTTAAGCATCCATATGGTATTTTTGTACAGAAGCTGCCGGAGTGGTATGAATCCCTTGTAAATTGTCAAGTACCTAGCAGCTGGTTGTCCATAATTAAAGATTCACCAAATATGCGCATCGAGAGAGGCTTCGGTGCGGATATCGTTTATGCCAACACAGAGCCTTCAATAGCAACTAGCAAAGTTTGTGAACAACAGAATATAATTAAAACAGCAGCAGAGATGCCATTGCTGCAGCTACCGTGGACGGATGGCCAGCAGGACTGGAACATGTACGTTACCCACGTTGACAGCACGATGCATGTTTGGGCATGTTTGATTGATCGAAGTGTCGAATTTGATTCTGTAAACGAACAAATAAATATTTATATGACACAGCCACAGAATCGTCAGCTAGTGCAGCAAGACCCAAGACTTCAGGAGATTTACTTAGCCGAAGTTTCTGAGATTTGGAATCGTGTGCGTGTCATGTCAATAGATGCAGAGAAGCGCGAGTGCAGCTGCCATTTTGTGGACTCTGGTGAAGAGATGTGCTTTAATTTTGATAAAATATATTTGTGCCCACCACAATTTCTAACTCTGCCTACCCAAGCTGTGTGCCTTAGCATGTATGCCCTGGACAAATTCGAAGAGCATCCACATGCCCTGCCTGTGCTGATTAAAGAGCTTATTGGACGCAGCTTTGTTACTCGCATCATCACCAATAAAACGCAGTTCTTAAAGGCAGGTGGTTGTATTCAAGGCATCATGTTGCCGCAGCCGGATGACCCAAACAACAAAGAGAATCCGTGTACTCCTCTACTAAAGCGACGTGCTTGCATTGTTGCCACATTCTATGATACCTCCACATCAGAAGATATACATTTAAATGATCTGGTGGCCAATCAGATAGTGCGCAATACACCAGCTCCAACTCTAAGACTCGATCAGAAATCGAACCATGTCCTAGTTTCGCATGTCAGCGATGTTGGTGATCTAATGGTACAGATACCCAATGAAGATCTTAAATTTGTTCAACGTAGCATTGCCAAAAATATGAGTGATATTAATGATCAGCAACGTGTTAAATTTACGGATTTGCAACATGATCAGTTTGTTTGTGTCTGTGATGAATCTGGTGATGGTAAAAGGCAATGGTATCGTGGCATGCTCACTACCAAACCCAAGAACCCGGAAGAGGAGGTTTTTGATGTTTATTATGTGGATGATGGACGTTTACGCAAAACTCATATATCCAATATCTATCGCCTTGAGGCCAATAATCGTGCGCTTGCCGTCTATCCAGCTCAAGCATTGCGCGTTCGCTTGCACAAAGTGCCGCCTATTGAGAACCAAATGGTTGGACGACTCCGGCAACTACTCTCACCGCAGATACCTGTGCTGGTATGTAAAATACCTCTTAATGTATATATCAATTCAACGTTTCTGCATAATGCTGGTAGTATTCCTCTTCCTCCTCTTAAAAGCATGGAATCAAATTCTCATAGACTTTCTTTGGTTATGTTTAAAAGTATTTCCACTGCTGCCATGTTTCCATTGGTTTCCCATAAGAAAACATCAACGTTAGAGTTGCCATTAACTCTCCAAAAGTTGCTTCATATTTGTGTGTTTCAATGATTCCATTGCAACAGTTTATACCAAGAGAAATGAATTGTTTATTAAACATGATTGATTATTATATCATTAAAAACATATATTAAAATTTTATATTTATACAGCTTAAAGTGATGGAGGGTATTAACAATAAACTTCCAATGGTGGAAATCCATGCTCGTGGTCAGGATGGTTTATATCTCTGTTTGAATAGTGCGATACAAGTGGAGTACGAAGTTCAAAGGTAATTGATTAATCTTTTAAATATTATTCATTCAATCACCCAGAAGACACACATACACAATACACGTGCACATACACACATACTAAGACACAAACAAACACACCCACATCCACACCGACCCACACTCACATAGACTCACATGCACAGAACACATACAATTGTAAAAAGAAAAAACAAATTATTTTGCTGTATTTTACTGTGGTTTAATGATAGTTTTTAATTAGTGATTTCAAAAAACTGGAACTGACATGAAACTTTCGCTACCAAAACTACAAAAATTATATCAACATTAACGTCTCCTACAACTCACAGCATCCTGTAAGCTAACTGTTCGTTCGCTCACCATGTTCTTAGCTCTAAGAATTTCATCATATTCATCTTTGTAAATAATAAAAACCAAAAAACTGAAGAAAAAAATAGACAAAATAACTTTATAAATACATTTCATTATAAACTTTTTGATAAAAAACGAAGAAAAAAAACAATTGTATTTTTTTTATGTTGTATTGTATCTGTTGTTATTCTATTTGTGTTTTACGCCCGTCTATTCCTACTCCTATCCGCAAATATTCCTTAAATTGCCAAACACACACCACAATCCATATCCTTCTTATTTTAACTGTGTCTTTAGTGCCACTCGGGTGGAACCGTTCGATGATGGCGGTCTACATTTTAGTTCCACCGGCCAGTTGATACGTCGTTCCAGCTTTGGTTCAACTGTGTCAAGTCACAGCAGCTGCAGCGGCGATCAGCCATCAAATCTTGTTGGCATAGGCTCGCCGCCAAGCACACCACACAAAAACATTACATATCAAGCAATGCTACCTCCACTTAAGGAATACGAAGCTATTCCAGCGGTAGGTGCATATTTTGAGGTGCGTGTGGCATTGTCCGTCAATCCAGGAAGCTTTGCAGTAAGTATTTAAACCTTTAAAACTATACACAGTGCAATGATATAATCTTCAAATATATTTGTTTTTATTGTAGGTTCAACCATATAAGTGCTTCAATCAGTTGCAACAAATGATGAAGGCTTTGCAGGCGCATTGCAAGAGATCAGTACAAAGCGTGGATTCTACACAGCTGGCTATTGGACAGGCCTATGTAACCGCAGACAGTGATGGCGTCTATCATCGGTAGGGACACTAATTTAAATCTTTTTACATATACTAATAATCTTTTCTTTTTTTAGCGTAAATATTCGTAAGATTTACGACGAAATGATAAATGTGCTTTATGTTGATGCCGGCGATAATGGCGTTGTGCATTGTAATAAACTTAAACAATTAAGCGCTGAGTTTCGTGAGCTTCCTATGATGTCGCTACCAGCGCAGCTCTATGGTGCGTCTTATAATAGGTTATACCTCCATTAATAAATATCTGATAATAACTGTTACTCTATCGCTATAGGTATTGTAATAACTGGACACGATTGGACACAGGAAAACTGTGTCTTCTTTCGAAAGCAAACATTGGGAAAGAAATTCTTTGGCATAGTACGTCGCATAGATAAGTTAAAGGATCAACGTCGCGCTCTGAGTCTGGAGCTTATAGACACTTCTACACCCACTGATATAAAAGTACACGAAACATTAATAGCTGAAAAACATGCGTTACCGGCGCCATAACTAAAGGAACATCATGAAGATGGGAATTATATTATTTTTAATAATTGAAAAGTATGTCATTTGTTTGACTTACGCTATCGTTTATTTGTTTTTAACTATGTGGCATAACTATTACTCACTTATCCAATAATATTTATTAGCTGACATTCCGCACCTAGCACATAAGAACATTTGTATCCTGATCATATTATGTTGTATACAAAAGCAAAGCGCAACAATAAACTATGATTTTGCTATCGAGAGAATGGATGAACTTGGTTTGCTGACTTGATGTTTGTCTTGACAGCTGAAGGTGCCTTGCCCAGCTGTTGTTGTACATTGCCAGGACTCATTGCGGCACCGCCCATTGGTGGTGTGGGTCCACGAATCGATGGTGGCACCATCATGCCAGGTCCCGGACCTGGGCCGTAATTTGCTTTAAATTGTAATCCTTTGCCCATTCCAACTGCTGCTACCAGTAATTGTGTATCAGCCATGCTGCTTGTCTGTTGTATACCTGTGCGTGAATTGGATTCTATTTCCCACTCTTCCCTTGCTTTGATTACCATATCCAGAACGTGTGAGACGACCTTATTGTATTGTGTGACTTGTTTCATGGCTGCATCATTCGTAAGATTTGCTGCTTTCAGATCGTTTTGCTGCATCTTTGTCTCCGTTATAGGATCAGGTCGTGTGCGCAAATAGTCGGGCACAATATCATGGGAAAACACTGGTACACGTCCTTCGGTAATGTTAATCAGAGTGTCATCGCGGTCCATTGATACCAAAAGCGGCAAAACTGTCCGGTTGCGCAGCGGTGGACACTGTTCCTTGGCCAGAATCTTTGTTAAACCCGTTAAATGACTAGAGATAATGGCAAAATTATCCAAAAATGTTGGCCAATTAATATCCATATATTCCATTTCTAGCTTCTGTATCATAGCTAGCACTGCCATTTTTAAATCGTTTAAACGCTGCACCACAGAATCCAGTGTTATTTCAAAGTGTTTTTCCTCGCGTTGCATTTTGTTTTTTATCTTTTTTTTCCTTTTCTCTAAAATAAATGTATTTTTAATAGCGGCTTAAACAGTTTTCTACGGGTTGAACAGCTGCGATTGCAAATTGGATTCGATATACAGCACTCACGATAAATGTAACGTGAAGCGATAGGTGTGTCTACCAACGATAATCTATCGATAGCGATAATAGTATTAATAATATTAATGGTATTTAAATAAAGAATAATTCTTTATCGCTGCCTACATGTATAAGGGCGGTAAATTTAAATTTTAACCAGTAACTTTAAAGCCGTTAATAAGCGGCATTCTTAGCTGTGTTAATTGGTATCTAGTTTATGTAATTACATTATTAACTGCTGATGTTTATTTTGTTTATAAGCATACATTCATACATAAAAAGAACGGGCTTAATATTACTTTAAATCATATTTTTGAATAAGTTGATTCGTGAGCTACCATAGCTGAATTAATATCATTAAGGCTTTGACATCCCGTCAATGCCATAGTTATTTCAAAATCTTTTCTTAATACACCCAGTAATTGCTCAACGCCACGCTGTCCATTATGTGCCAATCCATAAACTGCTGGTCGTCCGATAAAAACAGTTTTCGCACCTAACGCAAGAGCTTTAAAGATATCATTTCCTTGCATAATGCCGCCGTCTAGCATAACCACCAAATCATTGCCGACGGCCTTTACCACTTCTGGCAGTGCTTCGATTGAAGCTGGAACTGTATCAATTTGACGAGCACCATGATTTGAGACGATTATGCCAACGCAGCCAAATTCACGAGCCAACACAGCATCTTCTGCAGTTAGAACGCCCTTTACAATGATTGGTAGTTTTGTTATCTTTTTTAACCAGTTAATATCTTTCCATGTAATACTAGGATCAAATTGGCTGGCGACATACTCATTAATGCCAGAACCACCCATTACAGTGACCACACCATTAGCTTGCTCCCCCTCAAAATTGGCTAAGTTCAAGTGCGACGGTAAACTGAATTTGTTGCGTACATCAGAGCGGCGGTGGCCAAAGATAGGTGCATCAATGGTTAACACAAGTGCCTTAAAATTGGCTTCTTCAGCACGGCGAATCAGCTTTTCGGTAAGTGATCTAAAACTCAAATGCTTAAGATTCACTTCACTGTCAGTTAATAAAATGAGACCTACCGATCTTTATAGATATAAAGCTGAAACCATTTGTGGGTGTTGGGTGCACCTGTAGACAAATCCTCCAGAGATGTGGTAGAGAGTGTACTTAGTATGAATATAGAACCAGCATTACCAGCAGCCCGTGCATTTCCTATTTCTCCATCCGGATGAGCCATCTTCTGCATAGCTGTGGGCGCAATGCCCACCGGCCATTTGCATTGATGTCCAAGTATCTGGCAGCTGATATCCAACTGTGAGACATCCCTCAAAAAACGCGGACGTAAACGCAACCTGTTCATATATTATTTAATAATAGTCATTTAGTTTGTCTTAGCTGCCAACCTTTTAAATGCCTCCCGATTGAGTCCAAGCGTGAACTGCTCTCCTGCTCCACTTTTATAGTAATCCAATGCAAATTTCTCTAACTGGGTGATTGCCTTTTTCTCAAAATCCTCCACACAAACCAGAGCCATGTTGCTGAAAACCTTATATAAAAATAATAAAAACAATTTGTAGAATCTTTCCGAAGATGCTCGCTGCAGTTTTTGGACTGAACCTAGTTTCTGATAAGGTTAAAGCATCGTATTAGTTGCTGTTAAATTATTTTATTGCCACGCAAGGTACAGTAGTACAAAGTATATAAAAAATAAAGTTCTTTCAACATAGTCCATTAACACTAATATATCATAGATTCGTTCTTATGCTCACTCTATATTTAAAGGCTTCAATACCAAGAAGAGAATATGAAGAGACATTTACTTTAGAAAACCTTATAATCCACTTTTTAAGCGGGTGAAAGCAACTAAATCAATTATTAAATTAAAGCTGTAGGTAGTAAATTTTAGTCCCACTGTGCAAAGAGATAATCGCAACAGCGGCTGATAGTCAAAAGTAAATATGTACGAAAAAAGATCATCGAAACGCTTATAAGACTCAGATAAGGATGTTTCTGGTTATAGATTAAGTTGGATTCTTCTCATAAAAATAACCTAGACCTCACTCCAGTGAAATGGAAAGGTATTGACATTTATAAGGAATTTATAAGATCATCAGATTATTGCTATAAATATTCTGCATTCGCTTCCTTTTAGAGATATGTTTACAATTCTGTTTTCATATAAAATAATTTATTGTATTCAATACAAATAATCAACTACACCAACACCTACTTAAAATAAGTGCAACAAACTTTAAAATAATATAAACAAAAGTCAGTCAATAACAAAAGTAATAAAAAATGTTAAACGCTATAGGATGCCTTAAGATTTTTAAAGTATTCCAGGTCGGTTTGACTAATTGAAGGCACAAATTTATTGAAAGATGTGGTAAAGTCTTCAGACTCAACGATTATGTCGGCGGCAGTTAACTCCTTGGCAGGCAATCCTTTAGTCAAATGATTGCTTATAACACGTCTAACAGCTGAGAGCCAGGCATTTGAGCAGACTGAATACAAATCTGCGCCACTCATCTCATTTTTAAGATTTTCAGCGATCTGGATTAGGTCAATGTCTTCGGCTAGAATGAAACGTTGAGTTTGTGCGCGTAACACTGATGCCTTATCATCGGCAGTGGAGCATGGACCGACGTAGAAGAGCTTATCAAAACGTCCGGGGCGCAACAGTGCTGGATCTATAAGATCTGGACGATTTGTGGCAGCAAGTATAAATATGGGTTTAGTATTGTCCCCATTGGACATACCGTCCATTTCAGCAAGTAACTGAGACACAACCCTATCCATGACACCGCCTGAGTCGCCAGCAACACCACGATTAGGTGCAAGCGAGTCAAGTTCATCCAAGAACAGCACACAGGGCGCCGCAGAACGGGCACGATTGAATACTTCACGTACATTCTGCTCGCTCTGGCCCACATACATGTTAAGCAGTTCCGGACCCTGTACGGATAGGAAACTAAGATTGCACTCGGTGGCCACAGCCTTGGCAACCAAAGTTTTACCAGTGCCGGGTGGTCCATAAAGTAATATTCCAGAACGTCTTAGGTTTTTGCCCATAAGATGTACATGTTTCAAAGGCAAGCCGATACTGCTTTGAATTTCATCCTTTAGTTTGTACAGGCCTCCAATATCCGACCAATATACCTTTGGCACCTTTGGAGCACCAAGACTGTCGGCAAAAGAGCTCTGCATCTCGTGTAGGTTCTTGGCAAAGTGCTCCAGCAATAATTTATTTGATATTTGTTTTTGGTGATGCTTAAGACGCACGGCATTATCGTATAGCAGCTGCAGATCGCCTAATAGAAATCCTTGTGTCTTAGAAGCAACCTCACGCAGTACATCCAAAGTTTCGTGCCAACTTGGTGATATTCTGCTCATGGACTGCGACTGCATGTAGAGTGGGAAGAGTGGCAACTCGGCCAGTGCCTTACGGTTATATATTACATCGTTAAAGGTTTCCCGAACATGCATCCATTTCAGTAGTTCATAACGCTCCATTTGGTTTGGTGTCTCGATACTAATAATCTCTAGGAAAAGGCTCTGAATCATCGGTTTTAGATGCTTGTCGCTAGTTAAAGCTACAACAATAACAGGATTCTTGCGATCGCGGGAGAAGAGCTCTTGAATCTGTACATGAAAAGCGGAGAGCAAGCGAAGATCTTCGTTACCCTCGTTGTCGATACCGAAAATCTAGGGGAAAACAGGATAATTATAATATTCTTACTTTCATTTAAATGTGTTACCTCAAAGTTGTGAAAACATATAAGAAGTGGTTCGCTTATTTGACTCTTTGCAAAGACCGCCTTCAGCTTCATCTCTGTATGTGAGGGCACTTGGGATACAATTTCCGCACAGTCAGCTCCGTATATATGCATTCCCAGCTCTTGAGCGACGGCACTAATAAGCTTTGATTTTCCAGCGCCACGCTCACCTTGTAGCAAGAATACCGGAAAGATATGCTTCGATGACAAGCACGTTGATTTCTTTGGCAAGAATGCATCCATCGAAGAACGCAGCATCTGATAGGGTCTTCTCAATCCGCTTGGATAGTTATGTGCTATGGCACAACCGTCCAAAATTTGACGAGGCAGAAAACTATAATCATGTGGCACTTGCACCAAGTTACTAAAATTCTTAGCAACAACTGCGTGCAGCTCGAATTCGCTGCCCTTCACTTCGAGATGCACACAGCGAAAGAACACCTCCCGCATATAGGCAAATATCAGATAATAATGTGCATATGCTGCAGTGCCCACCAAATTAGCATTCACCTCAATTCTGTAGGTGTGACCACGATGCAGCAGTCGAGGTGTATTGAAGTAGTTGGTTATTATAAGGTCAGAGACATCTGGTGGCAGTTCATGTGGGTTATTAAGAAGGTAGACATGTGCCTTTGTGGCTATTGTAGGCATCGTTTGTTCATCTGTTATGTGATCCAGCTGCACCCAGCAATTGTTTCTTTTGCTGTTGCAGCTACTAAAACGATCCATAAGATTGCCATAAAAGTTTTCCTAGAATAAAAAAAAACTTTTATTGCGTATATAATTTATATATATATATATATATATATATATATTAAAGATTCTTACCTGCACATATATGCAGTTACTTTGACACTGGGAATTATCTAGTGGCAATATCTGCATAACAATCGTATGCGGCGTTTCCTGCAATATTTTCTTGATGACTTCTTTTGAAGGTTCCCATGTGCGATCACTCTTAGAAGTAGTACTTGTACTAGTGTTTCCCCTTCCCCGAATAACCAAATTAATGAAATTCACATCGTCTGATTCAGCGTATTTGTCATACACATCCTTGCTAGCAAATATCACATGTTCCGATTTGATCAACTCGTTCCTTACGAACAACTCATAAAGTTGATTGGGCATTGGTGTCAGCATAAACTTGCCCCTGAAGTGTTTGGCATAGCGCCAATATAGCGCATATGTCACATATCCGGGGAAGAAAAACCACGGCCATTTTGGCACAAGCAACTGTACTACAGCATTATATGCCTCAATGAGCTCCTGCATTCGTCCCGTAAAACTATATTTTGGTACGTCATCTCCACTTTGATCAGTTCCAATGGCCTTGGGAGTTTTGGCGGCGACTTTTTTCTTAAAAAGAAATATATTCTTCTTATATAGCTGTTTACAAATTATGATATCTAAATATGGTATATGTTGGCTGTCACATACAATAAAATTAACTAATACTAATGCGTTACATTTATAGACATACCATTAGAATATCAACATCATTCATGGTGCTCGCTTGAAGACATAAAATACAAAGGTTACTTATGGAGGGACAAAGTTCTAAGTGCAGGGAATTAGATAACGCAGGTACATATAGGTATACATTTAATCTGAAATAAGCTATTTCATCCAGTTAGAGTTAATATATTTTTAATTTAGATGCACAATTTTTGAATTTCGAAAATTGCTTGGTTACGTACCTTTTTCACAATTACTCTTCTCTTCATATTCTTACTATCTGAAATGCTTTTAATAAAAGTAGGAATATGCGTTAAGGAAGCCTATTTATCAATAATGTGTATATATATATATATATATGTTTAAGTTTTCTAAACGGTTTTGAATTTATTTTGGTTTTTAAAAAATATAAATAAGCAATATAAATCCTCGCTAAATCGTTGAGCTTAGTGTTGAGCAACGAAAAATTGTGCAATAGAATACTAAGTGTATTTAATATCAGCACGCTATATCGATAGCTAAATCATTTATTAATTAAATATTGTGTTAATTTATAGTTATTATTAGTGAAAAAAGCAATCCAGCTAAAATAGTTACATAATTAAGACATTTTACATTAATTTTATGCGATATATGTACTATCCAAATTTATATAGAATGGTTGTCTTGAAATGTATCGATAATATTTATATCAGCGCTGTTATAACTAAAAAAACATTTTGTTACCGATGGTACCAAAACAAACTTTGTAAAAGATTATATATTTTAAATTTTTTAAATTATGAGTATGGAAGTAAGTAATATAAATGGAGGCAATGGCAATGACAGTCAGCCACAATCACAGGATAAAATAGAGTTGCTCTGCCTGCTTAAGCTTTTAAAAAAATATGAACTTAAGGGCACGGAGGAGTTGCTCTGTAAGGAAGCAAACGTAAGCACCGCAGATCTAGCTGGTATCTGTGACACGGATGTGAAAGCAGTGCTAAATGCTACTTTAGCTATATCTGATAATAAAAACGATCGCTCGGTGGGAACGGCACATACATCATTTTCTGCTGAAACGAAAGCTGTGAGTGAAAATGCGGCGGAGGCGCTGGCGAAGTTCATTGGCGATGAATCGTTTGATGCACAACTGTATGAGCAGGCTTATGAGGAACTTCGCACGTTTGTAGAAGAGTCGTTGGACATTTATAAACATGAACTATCTATGGTCCTTTACCCAATATTAGTAGAAATATATTTTAAAATAGTTGCCAGCGGACAGATGCGGAAAGCGCGTGGATTCATCGAAAAATACAAATCCGACCTTGATGGCTACTACACTGAGGGCCTGTTTAACTTGTTACTATTATCAAATCCGGAGGAGCTGTTGGAAAACGATATTGTCAATGCAATGGAAACAGATAAATTTGTCATACGCATGTCACGGGATGCTCATTCATTGTTTAAACGTCATATACAGGATCGCAGACAAGAGGTTGTTGCAGATATTGTTGGAAAGTATTTGCATTTTGATACTTATGAGGGAATGGCGCGAAACAAGTTACAATGCGTTGCAACGGCGGGATCACATATTGGAGACGCAAAGCGTCAGGATAACAAAATTCGTGTTTACTATGGCTTACTTAAGGAGGTTGACTTTCAGACGCTTACTACACCAGCCCCTGCCCCTGAGGAGGAAGATGATGATCCGGATGCGCCAGATCGACCCAAGAAAAAAAAACCCAAAAAAGATCCGCTGCTCTCAAAGAAATCCAAATCAGATCCAAATGCTCCCGCCATTGACCGTATACCCTTGCCTGAACTGAAGGATGCGGACAAATTACTTAAGCTAAAAGCACTGCGTGAAGCCAGCAAGCGTTTACCACTTAGTAAAGAACAATTGCCCTCAGCTATTTTCTATACAGTGCTAAACTCTATGCAGGGAGTAACATGTGCAGAAATATCTGATGATTCAACCATGTTAGCCTGCGGATTTGGTGATTCTGCAGTGAGAATCTGGTCGTTGACGCCTGCCAAACTGCGTGCTCTTAAAGACGCCGATGCTCTGCGTGAGCTAGACAAGGAGTCAGCAGACATAAATGTTCGTATGCTTGATGAGCGCAGCAGTGAATCAACGCGTACATTTCTTGGTCACACAGGACCTGTCTATCGCTGTGCATTTGCGCCCGAGATGAACTTGTTACTATCATGCTCAGAAGACACAACAATTCGCCTTTGGTCGCTTTTAACCTGGTCTTGCATCGTTACATATCGTGGCCATGTCTACCCTGTATGGGATGTGCGGTTTGCTCCGCATGGATACTATTTTGTGTCGTGCTCCTATGATAAAACAGCGCGTTTGTGGTCAACGGACTCAAATCAGGCACTTCGTATCTTTGTTGGTCACCTATCGGACGTAGACTGCGTACAGTTTCATCCAAATTCAAATTACGTAGCTACTGGTTCAAGTGATCGTACGGTTCGGTTATGGGATGCACTCACTGGCCAATCAGTACGCCTTATGACCGGCCACAAGGGTACAGTCAGCTGCCTAACGTTCTCTGCATGCGGTCGATATTTGGCCTCCGGTTCTGTCGATCACAATATCATTATTTGGGATTTATCTACCGGCTCACTTGTTACCACCTTAATGCGCCACATTAGTACTGTTTCTACCATAACATTCAGTCGCGATGGCACTTTGCTAGCAGCTGCCGGTCTAGACAATAACCTGACGCTCTGGGACTTTCACAGGATAACAGATGATTATTTAAGTAACCAAATAACAGTATCACATCACCAAGACGAAAACGATGAGGATGTCTACCTGTTGCGCACATTCCCCAGCAAAAACTCACCATTTGTGGCCCTTAATTTCACACGTCGTAATCTTCTCATGTGCGTTGGTCTCTTTAAAACTACAAACTGAATATACATATTAGTTATATTATAAGAACATAAAGTTAATTGCTAATTAAGGATAAATTATATTTTAAGCATTTTAAATTTAGTTGCTTAAATTCTTCATTTTAATCCCTGATTCTCGTATTTCAGGATAAATTTAGTCTTCTTGTTTCAAAGTTTATCATAATCTGTTTGTGTCCCTGTTTATATTATAAATCAAATAGCCTTTTTGGATAATATTCTAAGAAATCTTTAAATAGATATATAAATATATATAAAATTGTAAATCGAAGATATAACATTGTTTTATATATGCTACATATGACTAAATCGTAAAAACTGAAATTTTGTGGAATATAATTTGGTAATTAAAGTAAATCATTTTAGTTTTATAATTATTTCCATTTAAGGGAAATCTTATTTTATTTATATGCAACGCCCAGTATACAAAATCAAATGTACCTTGGAGTGTGTCATAAAGAGTAAGGCGTGTATTTACAGGATAAATCTATAAGTCATCGGCAATGCCGAACGTTCGACGAACTGCCTCGAAGTTTTTTATGTTATAAACGGCACAACGTGGAGGTTTTTCTCCACCAAATGCTAGCGTGAAGGGATCCTCCGGGCACTGACGCATGCACTGCAGGCGACCCATGTTGAAATCATGCTCGTAAACGTGCTTGACTTCAGTGGAATTAAAGTTCCAGATTTTCAGTGTACCTTCCGTGGAGGTAGAAGTTAGTAGATTGGCCACTTGACTATTAAAGCACACACCAGAGATTTCTTCATTGTGTGCCTTGACAGACCAAAGTAGATCATCGGGACGGCGCTTATCTGCATAATGTAAGCTACCATCGTTGGTGCCAATTATAAAATAGTCGGTTTGGGTTGGATGCCAAAGAACTTTTTCTACTTCACCAGTCATTTTCCATTTAATAGCTGAAGCATTAACATTCTCAGCATCGCGACAATCAAATAAACTCACGTAGCCATCGGCACTGCCTGCCAAAATACTTTGTGCTTCTTTGGGGTGGAATTCTATGGATTGTACCTTCTCATCAAAGGCGGTGATAGTAGTATGTGGCTGGCCTTCATCCATGTCCCATAGAATAAGCGTTTGATCGACAGAACAACTCGCAAGAATGTGTTCAAACTGGGAATTCCATGATAAGTCTAATACAGCGTCTTTGTGTCCGTATTGTTCTTTTTGTTTTTTTCGACTTCCTTTTGAACCAAGCTTAAATGTTGGCTCAATAGAATCCTGTATATCTAAATCCCAGATTGTAATGATTGGGTCCATACATCCAATTGCGCACATGTTGCCTGGTTTGTCACTGCCGGCGTCATGGTTCATCCACTCTATGCAAAGGGGAAAACTTGGAAGCAGGAAGTCATGGTGTGTGTAAAGCGCTTCCTCCTCTTGATTAAAAACCCAGACTTCCATGCTAGCTGCATCGTCTTGTACGCGTCCAACTAGTACTAAATTATCGCTTGGTTTGATTACCTCGTCTTCTGCCTCAGAGTCCTCATCTTCATCAGGCACCTGTTGGTCAGCGTCAACAACAGTCGCAATATTTGTTACAGTAGAGTTTTCTTCATTGTTATAATTGTCAAAATCAAACTCGTCTCCACTGCGGTTGGCATTGTTAGTTGTTTCTTCACGATCAACTTCCATGGACTCTTCGTTGCCATCTTCGTCATCTTCATCCTCATCTTCATCTTCCAGTGCGTTTTGCGTCTCGCCAATAATGCGCGCAAGCTCTGCTTGTGTCAGCACTATTTTGTCTGGATGTTCTTTGGTGACACCTCGTGGTACAAAGCACAACGCTGGTACAAAGTCAACACTAGGTTCTACCGGACCGTCACCCGTCTCCGTCATTTTTATAAGGTTTATTGAATCGTTTTAATTACAAAAGCTGAGGTAAACACGTGCATGTAGGAATTCAATCCAAATATTGTGCTAAAAATTACGGAATGTTTATTTGGTCACACTTTACAAAAATATAAAGTACCCGAAATTGTTAGCAATCGGCTTAGACAAACTATCGAATAATTCTGATCGCTATCAACTTTCCTTAAAAGTTAAACTCTTTATTTGAAAGACGATTTAAGAGCACAAATAATTTAAGAATGTGTCTTAGACTTGTTTTATTAACTATGTAATTTTAGTGTTCTTATGACTTAAGTCCCACGATAAGTTGTGTATCCATAAGGACTTAGTAATAGTGGAACATGATAGTTTTGATTTTCATTACAATTTATAATAATTTCTATTTCTGGGTAAAATGTTTTTGTATTTTGCGCCGTAAAATATTCTCCCACATAAAATGTCAACTTATAGATGCCGTTGGTAAATTCACCTCGGTTCAGCAATTGACAACGGCCATCTAAATTTGTTTCAGCTGCACGTAGGGTTTCCCATTCCTGGGTTTCCACAATAAGGCGATGAGTAGTCACTTTAAGGTTTATTGCCGATTTGCCCGTGGATGTGTCCAGCACATGTGTCGAAAGTTTACGTTCCTCCATTGTGATGACACCAAATCACAGATGATAACTAAATATAAGATTAGAATCTTATATTTTACTCATACTATTATTATTTAATAAATGTATTTGCAATATGATAAAAAAATTAAGATAAGCCCAACAAACAATACTATTTATGCAAGTATAATGTGTTAATAAAATTGTATACAAAGGTTAGATATTTATTTATGAATTTTAATAAAAATTTTTTTGGATAATGGATAGTTTACAGAACTACTTATGAAATTGATACACTTGCTGTTGACACAAATTCAATAAAGAAGTTGGTCTCCATATCCATTTTTTCTATCTAGCTACCATAGCAATCACATATTGAGAGGCATCAAATAACAGACAAAAGCTGTGTGAAGTAATTATAACATCATTGCGGGATCGCATAAATATATTTTTTCTGAATTTATTTTTGTTAAAAAATGGTGACTAAATTATAGCTGTTAGCTTAAAGATCTGTAATTAAATAATTGCTTAACGCATAAAATGCATTCTTAAAGAAGTGCCCGTGCTTAATAAACAAGCAACAAGTTAATAGAGTTTAATGCAGTGCCATTTTGAGTAAACCCAATCTTGTTGGAGCTGTAGTGTGTATGTTAGTTAAAATTTGCACTTGTAAATGTCAGTTACGTTTAAGTTCGTGTTTTTCCGTTTACAATTTTTAGCTTCATTACTGTATTTCTTGACTGCTGTTCAATATTGATGAACATACTTAGTAAATTAACTAACCAAAACACAGAAACACAGAATATACATATAGTTATAGATTAAGTCAGACAAAGAAAGCGTATAATTATAGTAAAATTTATAGCAATATTAAATTTTTTGTATATAATAAGATATAAAAAATAGCCAAGTTCGCATCTCTGATTCTAGTCATTGTATTTACAGGAAATATTACAGTCAACAATTCAGTTAGCATAAAATAAATAAAAGCATAAGCTCATCTACTCTGTTAACCAATAACATTTTTCTGTTAAGCATATACTGCTGCAACGTATCTGTTATTTTGTTATTGTAAAATTTGTTTCTGAAGCGGTCGGGTCGATGGTTTTGCGTCGGAGCAACCGCGTCGCGGCTTTGTAATATGATTATAAGAGTATAAACTCTTTGGTTGGGCAAAAACCAAGTTGTTATAGCTTGAAAAGTATAAAGTAATAATATCAAGTTTATTAAATAATAAGAATAAAACTGTAATTTAATTCAAATCGAAAAAACGAGAAATACTTCCAATGTTCCGTTAATTTAGTGCATGCCGGTAGTAAAAAAACGAATATTTAAAGTATATATTGGAATTAAATGTATAAAAGTGTCCAATTAGAGAACATTTGTTATTAATTTGCTTAACAATTGTTTGAATTTTTGTGTGAGTTATTGTTACCCGCGTTTCTAGTGTACATATACATAAACATATAAACTGAAGCAACAGTTGTCTTAAATCGGTTAAGTAAAAACCTAAGCAGAAGGGAATGCAGTTGATAGGATAGGAAGCTGTTGTTGATCCGCAGCTCTGTTAAATGCCAAATAGGCAAATAAGAGTAGTGACAAAAGAATAGAATAGACAAAGTTACATTACTGGAAAGTAAAAACTTCCCTGTTTGTATGTTAACTTGAATGTTTGTGCATTTTGTATATATGTGTGTGTATGTGTGTTGGTGTATGAGCGAGTCTGAACTAAGCAGAAGTCAGAAGCAGCATCGAAGTAACCAACTTCAATCCCAACAAATCTTAAACCAGTTTCAAGATACATATTCTTCGTTGTTGTTTGTCTGCTTGTGCATGTTATTGTTGTTTCTCTTTATTTTTCGCATTATATTCATTTGTGTTTGGTGGCTTTGCTGCCACTCTAGATGTGTGCGCGCATACAAATACATATATACAAATATATACCACCAAAAGACGGATACCCTTTGGCTGTTTCTCATTTTACCTCGATTCAAACTAATCGCGTGTTGACTTTTTTTGTGTGTGTGTGTTGCTTTTTGCTTGTTGGTGTTGTTATTGTTTTTGTTGTTCCTTTTGTTATTATAATCTAATGGATCTTCTAACAATTCAACGTCTTAACAGCCACTGCCTCTGCCTCTTCCTCTGCCTCCCACTCACATGAGATTAACACAACAATAAGAAATTCAGTTTCTGATCAGATTGACAATCCACAAACGCCAAACGTCAAACGCTTCTCCAATTGAACTGGTTTCCTTTTTATGTTCATTTACGTTTTGAACTGGATTTTAATTACATAAAATGTAAGTTGTCAGTAATATTTTTACCTGTTTTAATTTTTATATAATATAATTACGTTTTCAAAAATTATAAAAAGACTAGGTTTTTTTTATTATTATTCAATTTACTTGAACCTAATTAAATTTCTTTCTGATTAATCTAAAAATAAGTACAATTTTTGAGACAAAACAAGAAAAAAGAAATTATCAAAGCATGGGATCATCGCTTGTTATACTGCTTAGGAGTTAACCTTCATACAATAAATTGTTTTCGTTTATACAGCTACAACATTTGTTATGGAAGATAAACAATAGTTCAATTAGTTGATAGAAAGCATAAAGTTTTCCTGTATTTTGTATTTAATTATGAATAGAATTTGAAATACACCTAAGATAAATAATAAGTGTAATATGAGCTACATCATTAATCCCAATCTATATATATAGCAAAAGATTTATATATCTCTCATATATTATACAAGATTGTATTACACGTGATCAATTTTCTGGCAGCGGAAAAGTAAGATTTTCATTTGTGAACACGTAACAGACACCTCATTAATTGCATTGACGAAATTTTGCATAAGTTTTTTATTTATATCTGTTGCCTAATCAATGATAAAAAAACAAATTGTGCCGGAAAAAAATGCAATCAGAAAATGCTAACGGTCAATCAGTAGATATGCCTAATTGATTGATACGAAACGTTCGCAACGTTAAGCCAACATTTTTTTATTATTTCATTTTTCCCCTCAAGCTAAACAAGCAGCAAATTAACGGTAACAAAATATATTGAAATTTTAACGTAACAACGCAACAGCTACAAAAATTTGTAAATTTTTTCAAACCTAAGGAAAGGTTTAAGTTCACCAAGAGAGGTAAGACTGTTGAGTGAAAAGTAAAAATCCATCATAGGTATAGCAAATATTTGTCATTTCACAAAAGTCACCGAGAGCAATCTTAGCACTGAACTGAACTAGAAGAAGAATTTAAAAGAAGAAGAAGTCAAAGAGTAGTCTAAAAGAGGAAAGAGCAAGAAAAACTTCAATCGGCGTGTGGAAGGGAACTCAGAAACCGGAAATGCGATCGCATGAGGAGTGCAGTTTTTAAGTACCTTTTGCAGAAAATGAGTAACTTTTGCAATTCCCAAAGTCATCTGAGTTTTTTGGATACTCTATTAGTCCAGTGAAACTATATATATATATAGAGAATTGGAATTATATAAGCATAGATAGGGCATAACATATTAATTTCTAGCCGAGATTGTAGGACTTTAGAATTGAATAGATATATTTGAATTAATTTATTTTATGTTTAGAATAGAAACATAATCAGTTGAATTTGTGCTCAACCAATTTAGTTAATCTACTATATATTTGTATATATACTTTATATTATATATATCAGTCTTTTAGTATCTTAATTCTTGACTTCATTCTTAAACCATTTGCAGCCAACACAAGCAACGTTTAATCGTTGCATTCCTTTTTATTTTGTTTTCTTTTTGTTTTACTTTGTTCTTAGTTTATTCCACAATCATTAGTGGATGATAAAAATGTCATTTCATGAAAGTAAACATACATAAGAGACGTATCCGACGACGATACTTGTTCATTGAACCCTTCTGAGACCACCAACTGTCAACATTCAAAAAAAAACTTGGAGAGATCTCTTTCATTTTTATTTCCATTTGCTTTTTACATCCTATTATAACTATATATGGATTTACTAAAATAAATATATTTATATACATGTTCCAAGCTCTACTTATTTTATTATAAGTTAGCACGTTTAACTATCTCTTAGTAAAGAAAGCCTTTAACTTAACTTAACTTAATTACTGAATCTTGTGCTCTACTGATATAGTTTTAACAGCTATAAACAAAAGATAATTTATCTAATTTACAATTTACGATCTAGCAAAAGAATCATTTATTTATTATATATACTATTGATCTATCCTTGGAGTTTATATATTTACATTATATGCATAATATATTACTATATAATAATTTTAGTTTATACCGCAACTATATACCGCTTTTATATTTAATTTTAATTCTATGTAGCTTGTAATTTGAAGATGCTGCTGTAGTGTATTTAAATTCGGTTCAGTTTACTTTAAGGAAACTTTCTTTTTGTTGCTGTTTCTGCTTCTGTTTATACAGATGCGCCACATCCTTTGGCAAACTGGCAATCTGTCGATCAGCTGGGGGAAATCCCACAGTTGGTTTCAGTTTCACATACGTTGTATGCTGGGTCTGTTTAAGTAAATTGTTTATATAGGAAAAACACTTGTTCAGCTCATGTCCTTAAAAATATCCCCTATATCCTGCAACCTCAAGTTGTTGCTATTGTATCGTATTACACATACTTTCTGTGTGGTTTACAATTCCTTCATTTCTGTAGAGATTTGTAGACAGCCTGCATATAGATTTACATATATATTAAACAATATGTATTCATATGTAAATATGTAAAAATATATGTGAGAATGTATGTGTGTGTGTATGTATATATGTATATTGTACTTGTAAACTGAATGCGCTAAAATTTGTTGTAGATATTTATAAGAATGTTTCAGTTTTTGCTTAAAGGACAGTGACCAAAAACTTAATGGTAGCTGTGTGACTATGACATACCCTAGATAGCTTAATGTGATCATATATTTATATATACTTTACTATATGCCTAAATAGGTACAGTTTTACTGGAACTTCTACTGCTGCCGCTAGATATGGGCATATAAATCTTAGACTATTTCAGCCCATTACCAATTGTTACAGAGTATTAATATACATCTATCTTATGCTTAACAAGTGTATTTGTATGTGTGTGTGTGTGTGTGCTGTCTGGTGATGATGTTGCAGCAGTAGTAGGTAGCGTGACTAAGCCATTCGCCATGCTGAAGTGAGTTTTCAAATTCGAAACAAATTTCAGTTTTCTTTCGCAGATGTTTCCATTGGTCGCTGCCACTGGCGCTGCTTCACTTATGCGCTTTACTGCCAAATTAATGCTCTGCTCTGCTCTGCTCTGGTGTGCTATGCTATGCTGTGCTGACAAGTCAACCAAGTCCAAACAAAAAAAAAGAAAAAAAAAATACCAAAAAAAAAAAGAGTTTTATTTTGCCCACATAGAAATACTTGTCTACTAACTGCATACAGAGAGTGGCGCAAAAATCTTAAATACTAAATATAATTGGAAAGGCATTCGAGTTGGAGTCTAGTTGGACTCATTGGGGGTTTGGTTGTAGGTAGCTACTGGTGCTTATGACTGAGCTGTTGATGATGAAGCTGTTGTTGGAGCTGATGCACTGATAGGTGTAGCCACAAATACCAAATACTAGTACATATGTTATAGCCTGACTCAGTCGCGCACTAAATCCCAATTGTAACGCAACTGTTAATCACATCATAGATAGAGCGGAGAAAGGACAGAGAGAGGAAGCTGCCAAGGGAGATTATGTTAAAATGTATCCAAATGATACAGTTAAGTTATGAATCTATAACTCTTCCTATACCAATCCCCCCTATATAAGTTGAATGATATTTAAATTGCTTTGAATATATTATAGTTGATTATTACATAGTATACATAGATTATATATACCCGTATAGTCATACTCTTTCCCAATCTGTGTTCTTTTGGGAAAACCTTTCGAATTGAAAGTTTAAAATTGAATTGCATTGAAATTGATTCATACTCAATTGATTCACAACAAACAAAATGAACGAGTTGCATGCACAAAACGCAATCAAAATCAATTGCCACATTGACACACTTTGAACATGGTTAATACCATAAGACATAACACATACCAAGTCAGAGATCTATTGTTATAAATGGCTAAGTACCAGGCGAGTTGGTGACGATGACAAGCTATAAAAGACCTTCACGGTAGAAAACAAAAACTGAGCCACAAGAGACAGCCAGAGAGACGTAGAGACAGAGAGACAGACGAATCTCATGAAGAGACGACAATGGAAATAATATACAAAAAGAAGAAGAAAAAACACTTGTACATTAGACAAGATTGGGGCAGGGACAGAGAGACAGAGCTAGAGACAGAGACGAGACAAAGATAGAGACACATGATAGGGCTGACTGTAGTGGATGAAGAGAAGATTGAGGGAATTTGGGGGTAATTCGAATTGCTTGTGTTGTGCATGTTAAATAATAAAAGTAAAAGAGAATAAGCTAAATATGAAGGCAGCAAAAAACAGACGTAAATTGTAAGATAATTTACAGAAACAAATTCAAAGAACCAACAGGGAATCTATCAACAGTTGCATACTAAGTGACAAATTTACCATATACGCGTATATATATATATATATATATATATTGTGTATATATATTAATATGTTTATAAGTACGTGCTATATCCACGCCCACTTCACGTCATGTTACCTGTTCTCTTTGTAACTGTTTTTGGTCATTTCGCTTTTCCTGTATAATTAAGATACTTTCAACTTATATCTCAAACTCAATGCAAAACATTCTACAATTGCGTTGTCAATACGACCTACATATATATACATATATATATATATATTTATACCTATATATACATACATATATAAAGATATATATTTGTTTACTATATAAGTTGGGCTTATTGCCAATTGATGTATAGAAATTGGGTCAAAGTTGTTGTTGTTGTTGTTGTTGTGTTGCATGTTCCTGCCTGATTGTTGTACATTAATCTTTGCAACGCTTTAGAGATCAGGCCTAAATCGAAATTTGTAGATCTAAGTTAAGTTTTGGCTAAGATGGAGGGCCATCATCAAGGTCTATGCTTGTACGTGTCCGGCTCTTTTGTTACTGAAAACTCATTTTCATTGTAGATAATTTCACCTTTTATAGTTTGTGCCAAGTCGTTAAAACGTTTTTGGCGCTAATGTTGGCCATGTTTTGCGCTATGTCTTAACGGCTTTCTTTTAACATTTTTACTTTATTAGCCATACTTTTTTCTTTTGTTTTCTTGCGCTTTTATTTTTTGGGACACCACAATTATTGTTCATGTTTTATATACTTGTACTCACTCTTCTCTATATTCATTCATTCCTTCATCTTTTACACAAAATAAACCAAATTTTTGCACTAAATTATTTCTTAAGGCACAAACTTTAAACTACATTCAATTTCAGTCGAATTCATCAAAATTAATTATAATTTAGTATTGAATAAAAATAGTTATTGATTACATACTAAACAGTGACTAAGCTCAATATAAAAATGTAAACGCAGCAAATTTCGAAGATCGAAGATAGAGTATAATTTTATTCATCAATAAAATTTCCTAAGAGAACAGCAACGAAATGAATTAATAATAATTTAATTTATTATAATCTTAAATTAAATATTTTTGTATAATTTTCAATAAACATACTTAACTAGAAGAAAGTGAATACAGAGCTGAAACTGAAGATTTCAATTCAAAAAAATTCTTTAAAATTCAGTCAATAAATACAGTTAAAATTTATTTCTAAAACTTTTGTTAATTAATTATTTTATACATTTTAAATTAAAGGAAAACTAAGTGAACCTAATAAAATTTTATTATTATTTATTATTATTTTTGTAATAATTTATATAATTTAACTTTTTATAAAAAAATAAACTTTGAAAAGGTTTTTTCTTGAGATTTACTTGGTTTCAATTCTTCTGCTTATTATGGTTATAACTTATTTATTTTTATTTAATATATTTTATTTTTAGCTTTAAATTTGAATTCTAAAAAATGTAATATTGAAAAATTCTTTTGATTGGAAATATTAGTAAAAATTTATTATTAAATTTCATATCATTTATTGGAATACTTTTTCTTCTAATTTCTTCAATTTGTAATTGATTAATAACTAATATAGT
This sequence comes from Zygothrica quintamaculata, assembly GCA_037044455.1. NCBI lineage: Eukaryota > Metazoa > Arthropoda > Insecta > Diptera > Drosophilidae > Zygothrica > Zygothrica quintamaculata. Next base: position 178,821 of record JBAMBS010002577.1, on the reverse strand, counting down.
TTATACAATTTATGAACAAAACCTAAGGATTAAAACCTTATTTCTAAAGTGTCAGGGATCGCATTTAAAAGAATAAATATATAGGTGTTAATGGGGGTTTAGGGATCGGAGCTAGGACTGTTATTTTAAATGAATGGAATTATATTAGGAATGCAAACTACCTTGACTATAGTTCGATAACAAGTATCATTGGATTGAATAACTTAATTTTGCCTATTAGAACAGTTAAAATCTATTCAATCTGGCATCCCACAGTAGCTGTAACACCATATAATAGACAATAGTTGGGATTGCCGGCAGCAATTGACCACACCCATTTGTGGCTTGATATGTGGGAGTGAGAAATGGGAGAGTGGGAGAGTATTGATTTGAAGGTTTTTTTTTTTATACGCTTCGAGAGTCATTTGTGATTACTGATTACTGGATTCATGATTAATCTGCGATTAATTGCGATCACCGATTTGGGTTGTGATTACAATTAGCTGCTGTTGATTGATTGTTGCGCGACGCGAAAAGTACTATGAAACTCAATGAAATTGAATTCAATGAATACATTCAGTAAAGTGCAATCGTACTTGAATTCGTTTTTCTATTCATATTCGTATTCGTCTTTCTATTCGTATTTATATTTGTATTCGTATTGGTATTCATTTTTGTTTTCGTTTTTGTTTTTGATTATCAACCTTTTATTTGCCATCGCATGCTTACAAATTACTCAAGCGTTGAGCTATTTGTGCAATTTTTTTAACTGTTTCGATTTTCAGTATACCCTGTAACCATTAAGCTGAAAGTTTAGGGGTATATTGTTGCGTTAGTTGCCGTTGCACACATTCAACCTTTAAACCAAATACTATGTTTGGAATCAGGCTATATAACCGACTGGATAAGTTCTTGCCTATGCGAGATGTCTTCTATACGCAATGCAAGTTGTATGTATTGCTAGGTATAATTTATTGCAAGAAGTTGAGCAAGTTGATGTTCATACAACTTTCACAGGAAAAGAAGCGCTTCAATTCATTGAACAGTTTCATGCAATTTTATTTTATGACTTTCGTAAAATAGGCCAATATTAGAGCATTATATTATTTGAAGTGTTGCGTAATACGTCTAAAGTTTAAGCCAAGATGTTGTGCAATGTGCCAAATTGCAAGTTAGATGCAATAATTGTTAAAGTGTTGAATTTCCTCAACTAACTACTAATTAACTGTTATTTATTTAATTTTTTGCAAGAATGAGATAGGAATGTACATTAATTTTCCTGTAATTTCCCATTCCACGCAAATTTTATAAGGATATATTGCACATTAATATTGCATGTATAGCTTGTACACAAATATTTTATTTTTAAACTTAGCATTTATTAGTATTGTTACGCTTCAAAACACTTTTTGCCAACAAATATTTTATACAAAACTTGCATACAAAACTTGCACTTGAATCTTGCATAGCAATATTTTATATTTAGACTTACTTCTACTACGTTACACTTCAAAGCAATTTTGGCACACAAATACTTGCATATAAAATTTGCACACAAAACTTGCAAGTGAATCTTGCACACAAATATTTTGCACTATTCATGCACGATTAGCGTGCTCTTAACAGATAATACTTCAAAGTAAATTTAGCACATAAATCTTTAATTTAATTAAAAAGCCACTTTTGCACTCAAAGCTTGATGAAAACTTGCACACAAATATTGCACCATTAACATTACTTATGGTATATTTTAATATAAAATATAAATGCTAAAATCTAAACGTTATTACTTAAAACTTGTTATATACAAGTATATACAAATAAGAATACAAGTATAGAATACTTTTCAATTGATCCGAGAGTATCTGTTAGTCGTGCAACATTCAAAAGTCTCTTGCTTTGTGTTCCATTGCTTGAACAGGTGCTTTAGTTATTTGTGTGATGTTTTGTTGCTTGTAAGGGCTGTGCACAGGCTTTATCTTGTTGCAGGTCGATGCTGTCCTTGGTTTCAGGTTGAACATGTATACAAAATATATAATATATATATTTCTGATTCACTGTCGGAATAACCAGCAATGTCGGAACAATTTGAGTCATTTCAAAATGTAGTAAAACAAAATAAAATAGATGATACTGAAACAAAAATTGTGGCAGACATTTTGAATATCGTGAAATTTATGCATATATCTATATAAACTTGAATATATATATATATATATATATATATATTTATATAAACAGGATTGTAATGAAATTCAACGGATTTGAATAGGAAAACAAGTTGTTTCATTATCTTTGATCTGTGATCTTATTCTGTTACTGTTACGCGCAGTTGAAGACAAACCGCGTTGAAGTCAAAGTCAACGTCAAAGTCGAAACACAATTTCTATTTATTTTTATTGCCTCCGATCCCTGGACCCCCGCTGAAGATATCCAACTATGAGGAGGTTGATGATGTGCGGTCTGTCGGTTCTCTTTTTGGTTGGGGCAAACCAACAACAACAACAACAACAAGAGAATGAAATAAAAAACGGTTTCTTAACTCTTCGACCCGATTTTGTACGACTTATTTTTACTTATGAATATCAGAATATCGGAATATCGGAATATCAGAAGTGAAAGAAAGAGAAGAGTACAAAAAATGTTAATTTGCCTCTGGCTGAGCTGTTGAAGTTGGAGTTGGAATTGACTTTCAGCTGGAAGAGTCTATTACATAGTATAATGTGATATTATAAGAAAAATAAATATGGTATTATAAGAGATTTTAAATCAATAAATCAGTAAAAAGAATTGCAATTAGATTTAAGCTAGAAATAAGTGGAAAAAAGTTGGATATACCTCTAATATTAATGCTAAAATATTATCATTCCATTTAATTAATTTAATTCATTTAAATTTTACAGTTTTTTATTTATTTTGTATTTTTCTCTTTACTAATTAATTTATTTTAATTTATTTAGTTTCCTTATTGATTTATTTATTTGTTTAGAAAGTGAATGCAGAAGGTGGAATAATTTTGATAGCGTTGGAAAGTGTTTAGAAATTTCTTTGTTTCTTTACATATATTTTTATTATTTTTTATAAAATTATATATTCTATTTTTGACAGGTTTAGATTAAAATTTTGTATATAATAATAATTTTATAGTTTGTATAATTATTATTATATTTTTTGTTTAATATTTATTTAAGTAGTTGGATTATAGTTTAAATAACTAACCAGGCGCAATGCATTTATCTATATACATATATATAATATTTTAGATTTATAGTTATTAAATTAAATGAATCACATAAGAATACAGTTAGTCATAAATATTAACAGTGTGATAATCAACTTAAAACAATTAAAAAAAAAATAGTTTTTTTTAAGCATGTAAATTGCGCAATAAAGTTTCAGTGTAATGTTATTGAAATTTTGTTCGTTGTTTTTTTTCTTTTAAACATTTATATGAACAAGTATGATATCGTAGATAAACATATAATAACAGAGTATTAAATCCGACTGAAAGATACCCTAAGTTTATTTACTGTATAGTTTTATATCTACATCTAAAGAGATACACATAAGATCATAAATATAAATGCACTTTTCAAATATTAACATTTCATCAGTTCTTATGAAGTGTGAAAGATGCATTATCCACTAACCTATATACAGTCTAGAAATCGAACCCAGCATCCCTTTACTAAAGAAATTTATGAGTTTTTTTTATGTCTATCAACCAATCGACAGCTGATTTAAACTGTGAATAACTACGAGATATAGTCCTACATTTGGGTATATATAAAAAGAGATTAACTATTTTAGGCTGGATATAAAATCGAGAAGATATATAAACTATAAACTAGATAATTATTATGATATAATTAAAATTTTTAATGGTTTTTAATAGGTAAAAATCAACAGCAAAAATAGTAAAACATTTTGTAATAAAATATAAATTTTACAGAGTCTAATCTCTCTAGTAACTATTACTATTATTACCATTACTATTACTTTAACTGCTATTGAGCAATGTAATATACCCTGTTTGGCTCTATTCTAATGGGTATCTGGTATAAAAATAATTTGCATATTACACAAAACTCTTTTAAAATGTGGCCAAGATTTACGCACATATTAAATAACCTCATGTAAAATAAACTAAATTGCTTTGTACTTTGTGCTTTGTGCGAGTGAGTACTTGTTGTGAGTTTTATGAGTGTATTCAAACGAATATAAGTATATTGTAATGTTGCTTTTACTCACAAGATGTTTTTTTTTTTGCTGTAGTGTTGTGTTTGCTTTGTGTTGTTGCAACTCTTGGCAAGGGGCCGGGAGGTGGATAACAGATTTGTTGCCTCTTTTATGCCTGAGACCGTTCGTTGTGGTCTCGTGGTTTTCAGTTTTACTTTTATATATCTATATACTATATATGTATAATATACATACTTATATCTATACTTATATATATGTATATATATATGTATCTGTATATGCATATAGATATATATCTAAAGTACATATTGCTATGAGTACGCGTTGCTTTGTATACCATTTGTGGGTTATGACATTGGAGTTTCCTATTACCTGTTATCTATATTATATATATTTCTATATAGTATATATAATATATATATTTTTATTTACATAGTTAACGATCCAATAAATTAGGGTCAGTTCTGAAAAGTAGCATCAATTTGCATTTTGCCATAAAAGATTTTCCTTTACATTCATAATTTAAGTTGTAAATTTGAAAGAGACGAGATATAAAAACTAAACTTTATTTAGATTTCTATTTTCTTTTTATATGTTGATATGGTTTCTTGCTTAAGGGATAATCAGAGATATATCTCTTGGAATTCATAAAAGTTGCCCTCATGGATGCAGTTTAGAAGGCTTTTCAGGATATTGTTAGGCAGAAGTTAAAAGATTCTTAATAAAGATTTAATATTTAACGATATTAATCGAACTACTTAAGATCCAACTGAAGCTTGATTAAATGCATAAATTAATTTAATATAAATTTAATATAATTTCATTTTATCAGCTGAATTTGCATGGACTTCATTACTTTCTACACTTCAGAATTTATATTCCTAAATTATTCTCCTTCCATCTTGATTAAAGTTATTATTATTATTATGAAATTAACTGGAATGTGGCTATGGCAATAGTCAATAAATTGGATGTAGAATGAGATCATTATTTGATTGGCTACAATAGATTACTCAGAATTTAATAATAATTGAGATAATGCTCCGACTAAACAAATAAAGAGATATATCTTTATATATGTAAAGTGTTTTTACAGGGCGCAGCAAAAGCAAATACTGAATTTGTCAGCACAACTTGAAACTTTCTGTTGAAGAGTCGTTTAAGGTGCAACTCGTTTCTCTTGTTGAATACATTACAAAAATATATTGAACTATAAAAATATTATATTATATACATACATGTATAATACTTAACTATATACAACATAATAAGAGTGATTATAACTGTGACTTTTTAGTACACAAGTTTTTCTTTTAGATTTCAAACAAAGTTTGAAGTTGCTGCTCTGTTATGGCTATGTTGCTGATGATCTATGTTAACGTTATGCTTATGTTTTGCCTATAGTTACCTTCTGTTATTCTGTCATGCTTATGTTATAACTTGTTTCAATTGTATTTAAGTTATTTAAAATAATTAATAATCATATGTTATTAAAAGATATAAAACAAAGTTGAATAATATAAAATATTTAAGTTAGGAAATAATATAATTATAGTATACTATATAGAACATTTAAATCAATTATTATTATTATTTTAGTTTTATTCAAAAATATATTTAGTGTGCATGGAGTCATGATCTAAGATATTAAGTATGCATTTAGCATATGTATAAGATATATATTTTTCTATATACTGAAATATACACACATTAATACGATCTGGTATAGAACGACAGAAGCAAAAAATAAGGATTATGAAATCACTACAAAAATAGTTTCTTTTACATTAGTTGCAGGGGTCTTTAATTGTCGATCTCCAATTATTATAACGATATCCTAATATGTTATATATTAGGCATAAGTCAACTTATTATTCCGATCTATGTAGAGCAACTTGTGTAACTTTCTCAATGACAGAAATCATTTATAAAGAACAAAAACAAAAAATAAATTTAATTAGCTCTTTATTTTAGTCACAAGTTTAAAAAACGGAAAAAAAAGGCTCAATTTGTGCCACATTAAATTAATAAAAAAAATAGAAAAAAGAGAAGAAAAATAATCTTTATAAATAAATAAAAAACAGAGCTTAAAGCAACATAAAAAAAATAAACTTGTTTAGAACTAAAACAAGTTTTGGTTGTTTTTTTCCCTCTCTCTCTCTCTCTCTCTCTCTCTCTCTCTTTAGCTCATACTTGTGATCAACCGGGAGTCTGAATAATTTATTCATGAATACATTTGAATGCATTGTTTGGGGTGGCTTAAAACAAACTTTTACTTTTCATTATTGTTAACTGTTGTTGTTGCTGTTTGTCATCTGATTATCTATAAAATAACTTTATGGTTATGTTTTCTTAAAGAAATCGTACGTCTTATTGCAATTAATCTTTAACGTTAACTTCTCCAACTAATCTAACACAGAGGTCTCCCCCACCAACCGCTACCCTCTCGCTGTCTACCTTTTCCCCTTTTAAGCCAACAACACTTAACACTCGATTACCAATTGAGTGTGGGCATCGTCTCAGTGAAAGTTTTTCTTTAAAATTTTAACTCGTTCTATTCAATTTTTGACTTTGAAATTTGCATTTTTTTTGGTTTTAGAAAACAAAAGATAAATTTCCCAGCTGCACTCTGAGAAAATGTCTTTTCGAAATTTGAAAACTATTTCGATTTCGATATAAAACTTACAACTATTCAAATAATTTATGTGCTTTATTCAAACTGATTCATTCACAAATCTATTCTATGATTATAAAATGGAAATTTGGAGAGAATTATATTATATCTTCTTCAATTGGTTGGGTTTACTTTAAGGTGCTCAATTAGTATACATAATTTGCAGTAATTCGCTTAAATTTGCAACGACTACCCCCCGCAGAGGGGAGGGCGCAGAAATGCCAAAGGATTAGCTCATGGCATGACCTTCCACGCTCGCAGTTATTGACATTTTTTCCTACCATTTTTATGCAAATCAGTTAGTAACACGCACACCAAATAATGGCTTAGAATTTCAATAGAGCTCGTGATATGCGATATGAATGGGTGTATATATATATTTATGTATATGTAAAAATGTGTGTGCGTAAGAATATGCAAATGCGAAACTCATTCATCGGTTGTCCATGTGCCAGGACATGGATTCCGCAGAGCCTAAAACCAGATATTCGACTTTGGCGTTTGTTGGTACTTTTCCTGTTTGGTAGAGAGCGAAAAACGTGACACAATATTGAGGAATTGTTGTATTGTCTCCTTACGTAATGCAATCGACTTTTATATTACCTAACCTTTAGATATCTGACCTTACTTTAGCTATGTATAAAACCTACTTAAGTATTTATTCAGTTACTGGCTGTAGCTGGAAATCTATGAAACATATGTTTTATCAAGCATTTGGTTCAAATCAGATTTAACCTTGAGCATTATATAGAATAGCTTATATATATATATATATATTCATAGGAATTATCGTATATATTTTCCATATGCATTCGCTGACCTTTTGCTTCATTTTTCTTTCAGTTCAAAACCAACAACAAACAATGTAAAGCTAAACGAACGAGCGGCTATTGAAACAAATTTTTATTAAATCAAAACAAGTTCAAATTAAAAAACAAGTAAGTTGCATATACATATGAATATATATATTATATATACTAGATATATACTTTGATTAATATAGTTTATGGCGTAATACACACAGATATGTAGAAACATATTTAACATATTGTATATAGTTTGGGGCGCGGCAGATGGACCCCACTGGAGGCCATGTATAAACCACATGGCTCTAACTTGAATCGAAACTATATATATAAAATAATTTATTAAGTTAATGTTATAAAGATATACATTCCTTGGATTACTAGAAAACGTTTCCAGCAGCTGTCAATATGGACAACTAAAAACAAAACAAAACTTGAACAAAAAAATTATTCACTGAAAATATGAAAAGAAATTTTATACAACTGACCTTAGGATCATATATTAGTAATGAAAATTGTGCAGTAAATTATATAGATATATATTGTATATAGTGTTTATATTTATATTTTATATATAATTATGGTTTATTTTATAAACAACACAAAAAAAGAAAATTAGGAAAATTTTAAACAAACAATTTACACAACTTCACAGCAAGCACTGTAAACAATACAAATTATGTTTCCATTGTCAGTGTTTATGTATGTGTGTGTGTGTGTATTACCACATATATATAATTGGTTTTAACAACTCATTTGGTAATTAGGGTATCAGACAGTCTGTGTTTCAAATTCCTTTAAAGTACTAATCACCCCCATAAATGATAAGTTTGTTGTTGTGGTTCTATAGGAAATCAGTATATATAAGTGTTAAACTTCATATATATATATTTATATATGTATATGTATGTATATTTATTTTCCTATTGAAATCGTTGATATGAACCAAGGCATATAGAATGGCGCCTATGGCAATTCCCAGCTACTTATAGCATTTCCTCTGTTTCCTTATGATAAGGATAAAGCAATTGAATCTATTGTTATCAGTGCATTATTCTATCAGAATTATGTTTTCTTATGTTGAATACAGTTATTTCAATGGGTTTCCTTTAACCACTTTTGTATTGCTTCTGTCATTGCCATATATCACATGGAACTTTGACGTAACGTCAACTTTGACAGAGTTTCAAGATTATTCCTTGACTAGGTCAGTATGTGTACATGAATATATATGTGCACGTGCTGTAACTTTAATTTCTTGGAAAGGATTTTACCTAACGACTGCGCAGTGCAGAGCGATAAAGAAGATGGAGATGGATTGAGAGCGAGCTAGAGATAAAGAGAGTGTGTGACTTAGCAACAAAACGGTATAAATATTGCCTAAGCAACAATCAAAATAGAAAAGCTATGTCGTAAACTTTAGAAGAAATAATAGAAAAGGAGCAAAGGTTTTAAATTTTATTAAAATAAGTTGGCAACATGTAACCTGGCAATATACTGCTGGCGATATGTTGCGCTGATGCAATGTTGCCACTGGCATACTGTTAAATCAATTGGTTTTCATATATTCAATTATTAATGGTTAATTAATTAATCCAAATACATTTAATGTTGTCATAAATATCTATAATAGCATTTTTATACTACAGCCTGGAAAACCAATTAGTGTTGAGTCTGCAACAAGCTGCGGGTGGCCTGCGGTTTTTGTCATTTTGCTGAGAAAACGTAGCTGGCAATTTATTCTTTTAGCTATGAAAACATGATATTTTCCATTTACTAGTAGTAAAGTTTAGATTTAGTTAGGAGTTAACATTGCCTATAAAAGAATACGAGTTTTTGCATGATGATTCTTGTATTATTATAGTATTCAGTTATAGCTTAGTAATTAAGCTAGCAACATGCTGATAGTGATATGTTGCTAGTGACATGTTGCTTGAAAGTTGGCATGCTGGGGCTGAAGCTGCTCTCCCGCCCACGCGAGAGCGACATTTGCCTGCGCTCCTTGACCTTGGACACATATAAAAAATGTTGCTTCAGCTTTTTCACTCGCTTTGTGTATATACATAATAAATGTGTATGTATGAGTGTTATATATGCATGTATATACATATAGATATAAGTATGTATGCTGAAGCTGCGAATTGGGACTCCGTTTCGAGAACGAGAAAAACGCATTTTAGTCGCGAATTTCGTTGGCAGCCACAAGTTGTAGTCTCGCCGCGGTTATCAAAGTGCCTGTGACAAAGTGTAAAACAGAATGCTTAATTTATTATATATATAAATATATATGTATATCTGCATATATTTTGTAAATAAGTATAAAAACATATATGTATATATATGCATGTGTACATAAAACGACGCACACGCGACAACGATCCCCCACAAAGCTGGTCGCCTTGAGGGAACGCTCTGCTGGGCTGGGTAGGTACATTGGCTTGTACCCATCTGTGTACAGTTCGAGTAAGTGACGCAGCCAGTCGAAAATAAACAATCAAATCATCAGCATAAGCACCAGTTTAGGGGCACAGAATCTCTGAATCAGCAGAAGCAGCCACAGCAGCAGCAACAGCAATAGCAACAGCAGCAGCATCAACAGAAGTAGCAATAACAGCCACTGCGTCATCGGCGCCTCTTAATCGGCCAACGGCTGTGCCACATTTTGTTTGTCCTCTTTGAATATTGAATTTATTTATTGATTTTTTTTTCCTTCTTTTTTGCACACATGTTTCATAAAATTTGATTACTCTGATTACAACAGCGAATCCTCTGCAGGTATTGCTTATAATTTTCTATACAAATTTTGTGTCCCCATTAAATTTACATTGACATTAAAAGTGGCATCATTAAAATTAATGGCCACATATGGTGGCAAACAACAGTCAACAGTAAACAGTTTTCTGTGTGTTGAGGTCTAAGAGCATGATGAGGGGGGCGGGGGGGGGGGGGGGGTTCCAAGTGAATCAGTGTATGAAGTTGCTTCGCTTTTCTAGCTACTTTCCGGTCAGGGCCACTTTCCATTTCAATCTGACGTTAGTTGATCTTTGCCAGCTGCCAACGAGATGAATTTTTATTTCTTGTTTATTGTGCTTTCATTTGGCAACAAGTGTTTGGGGCTGCCTTGAGAACTTTTAGCCATTTGCATGGCGCAATTTGACATGTCAATGCGACAATTACTATAGACTACTATACCTTCCTGCTCCATGGTCATTATATGCATTATGTGTAGTTCCCACTCTTCTCTTCTCTTCTCTTCTCTTAGCAAAACGACTGGCTCATTGTTTGTTCGCCACCAGCACATCATAATTATGTTGGCAAATTTGAGTAATGAGCAACTGCAATTACCGTTTGCAAGCAACAAAATAAAGATATAGATACAGATACAGATACAAATACAAATACAAATACATATACATATACAAATACAGAAACTTATACTCATACTAAGTAGTGCTCATAGCCAAACATTGATGTGGGTAACTTCGTATGAGTATTATAATTAAAGTTTCTTGCGTTGCTTTTCACGGGGTCTTAACTTTTCAATGTTTATACATATATATATATATATACATCTATATATATATATACATATGTGTGCTTGTATGTATATATATATATATATAGATATACTTACCGTTTGCATCTGTAAAATGCAAATGAAAGCCAAAGTTAATTTGTAAAATTTCACGTTAAGATACGTTGCACCACACACACACACACACACACACACACACATACACACGCACACACTTCAGCGTCGTTGCGGTTAGTTATCTCAATACCAGAGTGTTGATTAAGCTGATAATTGTGTGTATATGTGCGTATCTAGCTCGAGTTCAACAACATCTTCAACCATCTTTATATACCCTAAACTTTGATCTTTATAAATCTTCAGCAAATATTAAGATTTAAGTATTAAATCAAGTCGACTTCCCAAAGATCTTTTAAACTAAAGAATATTAGCTGTGTTTTTCATACAGTTATTTATCGATATGATTTATCGATCATTCTACGGTGATCTTATTTCAAGTTGTTATTGCCACATTATAATACGAAATTTTTAGTGCTGACTTCAGATTTTCTAATTATATATTTATGGTATAGCATTCTATATCCGATTTCTGCTATTTTTAGCATATATATTACATATTACAGTGAAATATTTTAATACTTTAGAACTACATGTCGTCAATTTTATATGATATAATAACCAGTTTGATGTAGTTTCACGCTAATTAAATATAATTAAATTAAATTAAAATAAATAAATAAATTAAAACAAAATGCAGCTAGTAAATTTAACAGTATAAAAAAATTCATTTAATATACTATACACATTTCCGACCAATTATATTTTTATTGAAACAAAAATGACCCCATCAATGCGTCATGCTTTATTTAATAATATTTGAATGCTACTATAAATTAATGCGCATAAATCCTTAGGCTTTATTATGTGTAAATCCTTTTGTAAGTGTCAGTTACTAACTAGCATAGTTACCTTTTATTGTAAAACTAGTTAATACCACTTGTATCCCACATACTTTGGTATGTACTTTGTTTTATTTGAAACTGCCTTGTAAATTTTTCAGTGTAAACTGCTGACTGAAAATTACTAGCATACTTTGGGGCTGAAAAGTAAAAAATTTTATTGTAGGCTGTTATTTTGACAAGTTTCATATTGTTCCACAACTAAATAAAATGTACAGATTTAGTTTCATTTAGTTTTTTTTCACTTTCCTGACAATTATTTCCCAAAATTTTCCAAATTTTTATATCTTTTACAACATGAAATTTTAAAAAAAGTACTATGTCCTTTTAACAGATTTGGGTAAATTTTAATTGAAATTTTAAAAGATTTTGCGTAAACTCGAATTTTTGGCCAATTTTAAGTCATTTGTAGATTATTTTTTATATAGGAACATTTTTTTTTAACATATTTTGCTATAAGGTTGGTAAGAAATAGAAAATCATTTATATGTAAATTAATATACCATATGTGCTGTATGTATTCTTATACAAGATGTATAATATAAATAATGTAGGGAACATTATTTAAATAATATTAATTCTATAGGTTAAAGTATCGATTTTATCCAAACGCTATTATAGGTATAGAATAAGCAATAGCACTAAGCATAATTCACGATTATATTTTCTTTACTTTCGCTGTTTTATGACTTTGACTTTTCTTTTACTTCCACAGCATGTCTTCCGGTCTAATGTCGTGTGTGCGAGAGAATTCGCCACCACTGGAGCTGGAATTAAACACTGCGGGTCCTCTGTCCTTGCCAGAGGGCAACAGCAGATCCCACTCGTACATGGGACCAGCAACATCAACGCCAATTGCAAGTACGGGGGCAACAGCTGCTACGACAAATGATGGCAACAGTTCTACAAATTTGGGTGAGTCAAACAGTTTAGTCATCTGTCGATGCCTTCAAGGGCAAAGTTACTTTCTAAATACACACATACATGTATGTGTATACATATGTATGTATATTATATATGAGGCCAAAAGAGTTTGCAAATTTCCACAACAAACAATGGGTACAATGTGCGTTAGTTGTTTACAGCCTATACAAGAGCGTTAGCTGCAAATTGATGGCCACTTTGTAGTCTAGTGTAATTAGTGCCGCCCACAATAACCCACTGCGAGTGACGTCTATAACGCAGTTAATATATACATATATATGAGAGTATGTATATGTTAATACATAAAAATATATTAGCTCGAGAGCTCTGAATTGCATTTTGTTGCTGTTGCCGTTATCGTCAGACAGTCTGCCATTAAAGTGAGCAGACAATGCATACAGTACCGTTAATCATGAATATGTATATGTATATGTAAATAGGTATATAACGCATGATACACGTTTGTTTATATATACATATTTATATACTTTCTCATTTCTCCCGTGGGGTTGTAAGTTTAAATATGAGCAGCTTGTCAAACACCTTTTTGTACTCAATCAGTTGTTCTAGTTGTTTTTGTTCAATTGCCTCAAACTGCAGGCAACACTCCTCCAAATAAGCAATCCATTCACAATTGTTAATGTTCCTCGTCCACTGCAAAGAAACAGCAGCTTAAACTTACAACGTGCTGCAGCAGCATTTCTTCGCAGCGAACTTATTCGGGCAACATGTTCGACAGCTGCTCAGCTGCGTATCGTAGGTCAATGCCGAATATCGTTATCTTATCATCCTCAATGTGATATTATTGTTTTTCTTATATATTTTGCAGAAATTTTAATTTATTAAAAGCAGTTTTCGATTTCAGATTTATTATTCCATTTTCTAAATCAAATTTACACTTTATTTTATTTGAGTAGAAAACTTCAAATTGAATTTATTTATTTTTTGCCTTGTAATGATTGCTCTTTCAGTCAATTCTATTCTAAAGACAGACAACTAATAGATTGCCGTATAATTTTAAGCCTCTTATATAATGCTAGCTGTCTATTATATTCACGCATTTTTTTTTTGGAGTTTTACTAAAGTAAAAGCGGTCAACACAAGCCAATTTTAAGCTCTTTTATTATGTCTACTGTCTAACAATAGAAACTTTGTTTTATTATTCGATTTCACAAACAGACTATGAATAATATTTATGTAACTTAGCGCCGGATGGCATACAATAGGCAGTGGGAGACTTCAACAGTTCTGGATAATGAGAGTTCTGCGAGAGGAGTGCAATTGTTGAACTAAATACAGTACAAAAATAAACTTAACACAAAGCAAACTCTCAATTATATATATATTTATATAAGTTTATAACAGATACTGTTAACAGTTAACAGTTCACTGTTAAAGTCGACTTTGTTTATGTTTATGTAATGGCAATGGAACCCCAAATTCAAAATCAAAAGCAGAAGCAAAAGCAAAAGCAATAGCAATAGCAATAGGAAAACAAAAAGAGCTAATCAGTTAACAGCTAATAAGCCAAACATTTGCCGATCCGTTACAGCCGATGGCCAATTGCCGATAGCCGCTGGCATTGCCGAATGCTGTTGCGTGCACACATACATATATAGTTTTTGCTTCGTTTCGATTTCAATTTGCCGTCTGCGTTTTGGCTGTCGCTGTCTGGTGTTGTCTGTTATTTCGACTTCGATTTCGACAGCGTTGCTGTTATTCGTATATTTGTATTCGCTTATTCATTAAATCATTCTGTGCTCTCGGCGTCACCTGTGCAGGTGGAAAATTTTCATAGTACCTGGCGCGTGTCGCATATATGTCATAAATATAATATATACTTAAAATATATATAATATATATGTAGATTAAAGCTTAAAAGTATATCGGGTCGTTAATTAATTAATCGATAGATCGATAATTATATGAATATTTTTGCGAAATTTTTAAACATTAAGTGAAGTGCATTATTGTGTTTTTGTTAAATGTTAAACTTTAACTATTTTAATGAAACAAAAGTAACATATTTACACTCAACAACAAATTGTTTCTTGGTGCTTAGTTTCTAAATGAATTCATTTGTTTATACAACAGTGTAAACATTGGAAAATTCCTATCTACCCAACATCTACTACATCTATTTTCGGCAAAAGTTTATTTGAACAGGTAATGAATATTTATTTATTCAACCACAAAATGCTTAACATATTTTCAAAACTATTTTGCACAATAACAAATAAAAATTTCAATAGAAAGCAACTTATAAACAAATGAATACAAGTGAAAACTTTTACCAATTTATATCGTATATATATAGATAATATATATATTGTTGATGTGAGAACTCTTTTAAGCTATTTACGTGTTCATAGGTTGGGGGTAATCAACCCATTGATCTGTACTTATGACAGACATTAATTTATTTTGACCATGTCCCAGCTGAGCGCGCAATGACAAAGCCTCACTGCTATGTCATTTCCGAGTGTAAACTCCATGTATCTGGGTCAGATATTATCAAGCAATTAAGTTGTTTAAAGGCCCATTGAATTTACTGCTTCAATGAAATCAATCGGAATATATATATATATATATATATATATATATTATATATGTAGAATATATAGCATTAGCAATATTTGCTGGATTTGAACTTAATACAAACTAATGTCTACTGTTTGTAAGGGGCATCCCTTGGGCTAGGGGAAATGACTGATAAATAAGAGCAAAGAAATAGACGAAGTTGCAGTTAAAGCAAAAGTTGCAGCAGCATATTGGCTACGTTCAAATTGTAAACGATTCTAATTGAAATGGCAACTGCAGTCAGAGCATTGTGTAATCAGTTTGAGTTGGACTCCTATTCGATTTCTTTATATTCTTTATACTTCTTGCAATTGCGGTTATTCTGATAAGAGCCATGACATCGCCACGTTTGTTAGCTGATTGAAGCCAACTTCCCGGCGATTATTTCTATGGACTTTCTGTCGTTATAGATTGGCAGCTTCTTATCGACTTTGATATAGACGTAGAAGTAGACGCAAAGATTGACACACTCTGTGTGTGTGTGTGTGTGTGTGTGTGTGTGTGTGTGTATTTAAGTCTCTTGTTAAGACTCTAATGATTACGTATATTGTTGATAGTTGACTATTTATGCAATGGTTGTATAGAGGAACTGATTAGATCCAAATAGCCTAAACAGATTGCAATTACTCTCTCTCTCTCTGTCTTTCTTTTTCTTTCTTATCTTCTCTTCTCTTCTCTTCTCTTATTCTTATTGCGCAATTTTCGTACTTGTTCTGAATGTTTTGTCTATTTATATTCAATGTAAGTCAATAAAGCGGATAAGCTGCCCACACGCTATATACCATATACCACATGCCAACTGGGAACTAGGGTGATGACGCCAGTGGGGGCGTGGCAATTGGCGACTGTTCACTTGACCTTCCAAAGCACAAGCCTAAAGCCAAAGCTCAAAGTATTGCAAGAGTTGCATAAATAACATATTTAGACACTCACACACACACGCACACACACAAATATTAAGTATCCGCTTACAACAAAAACAAAAACAAGAGTCTCCAATTACTGCAGCTTGCCGATGGCCAAAATAGTGGCAGTTATTTTGATATTTTGTCATGGCTCACTCGATGCCAGTTGCCAATTGGCAATTCGCAATTTACTATTGGCTATTGGCTATTGGATGTTGGTTGTTGGTTGTTGGTTGTTGGATTTTGGTTGTTGCCAGTTGGCAGTTGGCAGTTGGCAGTTGGCAGTTGACTATTACCAATTTGCATAGATGTGAGCAACATTTGAAAATGATTAATTAATAAAATGTTTCTACTATTTGCACAAAAGGCCTCCAAATCTCAAGCTAGACAACTTTTTGGTTTTAACGGCATTAAGTCTTGACGCCTAATCACCTTTTATATATTTATAGTTTATACACAATTTGTGTCATCGCCACTACTCCCATACTGACAACAAATGACAACAACCTACATACATACACACATACAACAGACACAGCTATATTTTTGCACCTAGATACAGGCAGTTGCATCAACGGTTGCCTCACTCACTGCTGCTTCCACTCCCATATAAGAGCAAATCTTCAATGTTTTCATAAATCATTTCTAACACCCAAAACACAACGAAATTAAAAGAAATATCTTCAATGATGACTTGGCCAAAATCAAATTAAAGTAAAAAATACATATACAAAATTATTTTGACAAAGTATTATTATTATTATTATTTGTGCCTTACGACATCATTTTTGATGTTTTGCAAAAGTCTGTCATACTTATATGATTCATACGATACAATAGATATTTTTTTCTCTCTATATTAAGTACTTTTTTTTTATTTATTTGTTGTTTAATGTTCTGAGAAGATTGTGTAAATTTTTATATATATATAGAGTATATAGTATAGTATATTTAGTGTATATAGTGTATTCCTTACTTATCATTAATAGTCAGCTTTGTAGAGCTTGGAGTAATCTTTCTAAAGAGTATATATAGTATATAGTATAATATATATAGTGTATATAGTGTATTCCCTACTTATCATTAATAGTCAGCTTTGTAGAGCTTGGAGTAATCTTTCTAATGAATTCATTCTGCTAGCTGCATATCTTAAAGTAAAGATTTAGGTAGGGTATTATCTGATGGACTACATCATTAATTATTCTCTTAAGTTTTCTTCATTACTATTATGATTCATACACGCAGTTTTAGCTTGGCTAAAAGGCTCTGCCTCTTGCACAAAGACAAAACACACACCCTTTTTGTGAATCGAATCCAAGCCCCCACAACGATTTGCGATAATTACTCTATACAGTATTTTATGCAAAACATTTATATAAGGGCTGCTTATAAATAATGTCAAGTATAAGTATAGAAAAATTAATATTTTTATACAAATTCTACAGTTTGTATTTAATTTAAAAAGAAATCAATTTATTTTATTGCTTTTTTTAAAGCTCTTTACAATTAACATTTACAACTCAAAGTAAATTTAGAAGTCTTCGATTGCTGCCTAAATATACCCCTAAAGATTGTCCACTTATCCAATTTGTACCAACAAAATGCTCACAAATATATATAGAAAAGAATATAAATACATATATATGTACATACATACACTTGTGTACATACACACATACAACACACCTACACACAACAAACAATCACAAGTGTTTTAGATTTACTCTTCGCTTGACACAAACAATAATAAAACAGATAAAAAGAAATAAAAACGAGTTCATTTTAGATACTTAACCTATAGGTAAAGGGTAAAGGGGGTACAATCTCTTTTGATCCAATGTATGTTATACGCAGATAGATTTGTTTTTTGAAGGCTTTACGAAATATGAATCAAAATTATACTCTATTTCATCATATTTTAGTCTTTTGAACATCTACTTGTGTCTCTATAAAATGTATTAAATTATTTCAAATTTTATAGAGCAAATTTGCATAGAGCATATCTTAAATTTTTGAATTGTTACTTTAACTTTAAAAACTTTTCAGTTAAGAGAATACTTTTTGCATGCAGCAAGAATTTATTGCACATAATTGCCTTTAATATGTGTTACCATTTGTGTTTGTCCTTATGTGTGTGTATATGTGTGATAAATTTAGATTTAGTATTTACTAACTGGGCATGAAATTCTTGTTTAATTTTTGCTTAAATAAAATAATACAGAGTCTGTATTAAAACTAGAAATCTTAACTTATGCATAAATCCAGGATATTTCTTAATATTATATGAATTATATTACCAATATGCTGTAATGCAATACATTATAATGTTATTATAAGTTATCCAATACCCGCACTCCTCAATATATAGGTAGGTGTGATTTTTCACTCTTAAATATCAGACATAACAGTTTCGTATTAAGTTCAACATTGAATTTATAATTGAATTCGATTTTAAAGTGTTAAAAAGAGGAAACAAATATTAACAACATTGAAATAGGTAAAAGTGTTTTTTTTTTTTTTTTGTAAGCTCTACGCCAACGGCAAAGAATGAATATAAAAAGCAAAATATGAAAAATTCTTCTTCTATTTATTATTAAGCCAACGCATTTGCTTTGGAACATGTTTGACTACTGCGATTGGACGCAAACAAATTCTCTTTGTAAATCGTTATGCAGTGTTCGAGAGTCAATGAGCCGCCCAATTCGTGTAGCATATGAACGTTGCAAGTAAAAACACGAATGTACAAATATTGTTAGTACAACAGCTCTTGTGTAATACAAGATTAACATAAATACGTAAGGTTGTATTATGCATATTACAAGATACAAAGCATGCGATGTATTAATATTGTTTAATATTAATATAACAACTACTTAATACTTTTTGAAATGCAAAATTGTATTTGTTTTATTCATAAGCAACTTAAACTTATATATAAGAATAATCATCTTTCACTTGGGTGCGAGATAATATAACAAATATAGAACAATATATATAGAGTTGCATTGCATACCAACGAATGTTTAAAACAACCCTCGCAATTATGTCTTGACTTTCTGTATAAATTTGCTTATTTCAAAACTTGTGATCAATTCTTTTTCTGCCTATACAAAATACGCCAGAAGCGTTTAAGCCAATACTTATGAACTTTGACAAACGAGCATATTCCATACATCTTTAAGGCAGTAAACATTGGCAACATCTGTGCTCGCGTGCCCATAGCAGTTGCCAGTGTGCGTGTGCGTGTGTGTACAGGTGTATTAGTAGTCGAGTGCGTAAAATGGCCTCAAAACGTGACTGGCATTAAGCTGCTTGTCAGTTAACGGTAAGTAAAGTCAATGTGGCGTACGGCCCACCGATCAGAAGCCATTTAGGAACGAACAACGAATTAAAGAGGCAATTCTGCTACTTCCGTTGACTTTTCACTCTCTTTCTATCTCCACCTTTTTTCATAAATTCTCATTGAGGTAATAGAAAGTAGTTGGAGTGTTTAGCTCTATACATAATACCTAAAGATGCAGTTTTGTTACTTACATTAAAAATATATTGGCAAAAATTTAAGCATTATTATGAGCTGAAAACATCTGCTATATTAACCTACTGTTATTAACATTAATTAGTTTAAAGTAATGAGGTATACTAAGCAGTTTTTCCATTATAGAGAATTATATTTATGTACCAACTGGCAGTATAACTGTTCGCTTGTAATAATATATTATAGTAGTATATAATAGCTACTCGTATATCATATACGGGCAACAGGAATAATTATTCGTATACTGGAATTACTCTTTTTCATTAAAGATGACACACGCGACTGTTGAATCGAGCCCCATTAATAGCTATGACATCAGAAATTGATAAAATAATACAAAATATATTCGATTTTTGTAACCAATGGAAACCAATATGAATAATTCTATTTGTTCAATTAGTTATTGACTTGACTTAGTCTTGATTATCATCTTTATACTACATAAACATTGCTGTTTACCTTAAGTTATAGTATAATATAATATAGAGTACACATTTCTCAACGGAAAGTGACCCATGTGAATTTCATGAAAAGCATTTGGTTGGGTATAACGCTCTCTGTTATCAGCGATAAAAATAAAATTGTGAAATTGCTGAGAAAATGACAATAAAATTCATGTGCACCCTCCCCTGCGCATACAAGAATATACAAGGCAATTAAATTGATTAGAATTTACAGTTTAAACTGTTAAAATGAAAACTGATGCGCATATTTAGGTAGAGATGCGCTCTGCACTCATTTTTTGTTGTAATCACATTGTAGCTGACTAATAATTCATGCATAAACATGTTTGTCGCATACTGCAAAGCATCGCATAGCATCGGCTGCCGATCAATCGACATCTTCGGTTCGTATAGCTTCGTACATTGTATGCGCGCAGGTAGAAATGAAACTGATTCGTTTCCATTCTGCTTTCCATGCTGATGCCTTCGACAACAAAAATTGTATAAACATTTTTGTTGTCCTCATCGCCATTTTGTTGTTGCTTTGCTTGCAACATTCCATTTTGAAAACTGATTATTCTTTTAAATCTTTCATTGTAATGCTTGATTAAATAATATTTAATAACATGAATAACATTATCTAGCATACTAATCATTTAAAAAAACAACACATTGTGATTAATTGTATATATTTTGGTGAGGGCTTTGTTTAGTTAATCATTGCCTAACGGCCAAGATTTCATTGTCATTGCATTAAAGTATTGAAGTATTGAGGTGGACACAAATGTTTCTATACAAACGACCTTATCTATTGTACATTATTTGATATCAAGACACGTTTTTTTTTTAATATATTTATATACTATACACATGTATAATCGAATTGTATACGACCTTGCGAAATAACCGAACTTATATCTTCTCTCTTCGTCACTCTCTCTGTCATACTGTATTGTTATCTTTCTCTTACTCTCTTTCTGCTAGCTTTTGTGTCTACTGCGCATGGTTTTGGGTATTTAAAAGCAGCTCATTGATTTGGGTTTTGACTATTTATGGGCATGTTTTTCATTTGTTGGTTAAATCAATTGCTTTAGGCCATATTTCTTATCAATTCTGTTAATTATATTGTTATTTTGCTGCTGTTAAATGACTGTAAAGCTTTGTAGATGATTTGCAATATACCAACCATAAAAGGTAAACAAACCTAATAATGTGCTGTTAATGTTATTTATATATATTATTAATATATAATATAATATTATTGATCATTGTATACAATCAGGTATATCGATCTTATACGCAGTTTGCAGCAAATCATTGTAGGATTCAATTTGCAGTTAATGTTATAAAGATATAACTTGAATTGTATATATAAATTTATATAAATATGTATCTATATTGCTATATACTCGCACAGAACTAAGATATACCTTTTGATTAATTTCGGTTATACTTAAATATTCTGTAGTACAGTGAAGTTTCGTTTTAGTTTATTAAACTTGCGGGCTTTGAATACCAAAATTTTGTCAACAACTTCATCAACTTATATTCTAGGTCGATCTGTTTTGGTTTTACTTATTCTTCTTCTCTTTAGAAGCAGATTCGCATGATTTCCCTACCAAAAGTACATTCTTATAAGGTCTTGGACCAACAAGGCATAACAGTATTAATTTTTAAGTCTATATTTGTTTTGCATTTAGCATATTTAACTTTAATCAAGGCACACAAAGCGCATTCCACGATTTGATTCTAGGTCCAAGCTTCTTTAGGGAAAACATAAAGAAAGATCTTTTTACCTTCATTGGAATTTGTAGTAAAAACTCTGACAAAGTTCACTTCCCGTAGGGGGAAACACTCCACAGAGACATTACCTACTGTATTTCAATGTAAAATATAATATAAATCAGGTGTATATCAGTCTTAGTCGCTATATATGACTCCTAATCTGATCACAGGGTATTTTCAATTCGTACCCATTTGTTTACAATATTATCTATTTGCTGAAACAAATGTGA
Organism: Zygothrica quintamaculata; assembly: GCA_037044455.1. NCBI lineage: Eukaryota > Metazoa > Arthropoda > Insecta > Diptera > Drosophilidae > Zygothrica > Zygothrica quintamaculata. The sequence continues at coordinate 156,269 of JBAMBS010002577.1, read as the reverse complement.
GAGCAGAGTGCCAGGATATTAGTTTGAAGCACAAAGCAAGCTTCACTTTTTGTGTATTTTATTTTATTTATTTTTTTTTCGTTTTTTTTTAAATTTCGGCAGCTCAAAATCTGTATACATTTCCTGTCCCCCCAGAATCCTCTATAGCCAAATTTAATATATTCTTCTCTTTGGGCTTTGCCCGTGCAGAGCAACAACAGCAACAACAGCAGCAGCAGCAGCAGCAACAACAGCTGCAGCAGCAACAGAAACGTCGACGCTTCCATCCACTTCGAAACTTAAGACGAATCTTTCGACGAAGAACAATTACAAGCGCGGACAGCACTGTACCTGCCACTGGACAACCTTTAGCAGCAGGTGATTGCAGCACATTGCCACCACCGGCAAGCAGTTCCAGTGAGAAAAATCTGCGCAGCATAGCTCTGTCAGACCCATCCGTAGCGGACACAGTGTCGTCATCATCTCCAGCATCGCCTCTAACTCACCAGCAGCTACACGAGAATTATCAGACCCAGTCATTGCCAAAATCTAAATCCTACGGATCCCATCGCGATGAGCTATTAAGTGTATTGCTTGGGAAAAAGAGAGCTAGCAAACAGACAACACATTACACGGAGCAACCGGTTCATACTCAGACACAGAGACAGACACTTCCCAACACAGACACTATGTACCAAACACAGCGACAACAGCTAGGTGTTGCCGTCTTTCCCGACTCCCTGGCCATGAGTCGGAGTAGTTATTACGTAGAGAAGAGGCACCAGCAACAACGCCAACTACGCAGCGTGGGCGATTCCTCACAAGAACTTAACACAGAAGACAGTGGAGCCATTGGCGGTGCCGCCGACATGTCCGATAGCCAGCGCAGCCTCAGCGAAGGACGACTACTCGATGTTGACGATGATGGGTAAATAAGCTTTATTAATCTGCCTTTGTTATTCGTTGCTTATACATCTCTTCCTCTTTATCTATAGCAACTATACTCGGGACACCTTCTCACAGTCCCATGACAGCGTCTTCTCTGAATCAGCAACAGCAAGCAGCCTGTCCATTGTCCTAAAGGTGAGTGTCAATCTTTTCAACAGATCAATAACAAATTGGAACGCTATGCAGGGGGAAATTATTGAAATTTCCGGGATAGAATCTTAAGGCAGGCCAAGTAGCTTTTCCTGCTTTCATTTCAAAGTAATCTAAGAAACGTTTTAGCCAACAAATTACTCCCTGAACGTTGCCTGAAGTTATCTTGCTTTAAGTTAAGCTCTGCTTCTTCTATATAGAAAAAGCTGATAGTTTTGTTGCATCAATCGATGGACTTAAAGAAATCGCTATCCCCCATGAGTTGCATTCACAAGACTAAGACTTCCTTCAGCTCTAAGCCAAAAGCTGTATGTCCTCTAAGTCGAAGATAACGTATCAGCTAGTTAGCTTTACTTGCCAACAGAATATTAACTATAGGGTTGTAAAGGATTTCCTAGGGGAATTTCAAGTATTTTGTGCTGCGCGTTTCTAGCTCTATTGATTGTGTTGTTAAGGCCAAACAATAGTAGTTAACGTTATGCTAGCCAAGAAACATACATAGCTTGCTTTAAGCCATAAGCTTTGGTAGTATGAGTGTATTATTTTTGGGTTGTTTATCGATTCAATTTCCATGTTGCATGCTTCCAATTAGCCATGACTCATTGACAAGGACTACAACAAAGCTTACAAGGGTTTCTCCCTAATACACTCAAAGCGCTCCTTCTTTATTGTTGTTGTCATTGTTGTCGTTGTTACTGTTGTGCTGCTAACGAAGGGTTGCAAGTTGCAACCACTCAATTGTTGTACACAAGTTTGCCCCACATTTGTTGTATGCCTCATCATATTTTATGTTGCAATTGTTTAAATTGATTTTAATCAAATTCAATTTAACATTTTGTTAAGGCAAACACTTATCCAACACCCAAGTGGTCATTGACTTGAGATGATTTCATTGTTTGTCATTGTCTAAATCTGTGTCCAATGCATTGCATTGATTCCAATTGGAATCTGGCCTCTATGCATATACCATATACCAATACAATCTCAGATCTGTCTCATATATCTCTTTCTCTCTCTTTCTCTGTGTTACATAACACTTTCCAGCTGATCTCCTCCAGCGTATACTTGGTGTCGTTGTCCGCGCCAGTTTTGAATGCATAATCGGAAAAAATTAAAATTGAAGAAAAAAGAAGTAGAAAAGCAGAAGCCACTGTGTGGTGCAGAATAGCCAAGCATAACTTACTGCCCCACCAACAACAACTACTGGCAGCTCTTGATACTGTTAATACCTGCAAGTAAGCTGCGTTAGTTTTTGGGGTTGGCTAACAACAAACAGCTAACAACTAACAGCTCAGAGCAGCGCGTGGCAGTTTGCGGCAACTCGTGGCAAGTTGTGGCAACTGTTTGTGGCTTCTTCCTCGTTAGCCGCCCGCCTCCATTTCTAATGCTTCTTCGCGTTTCTGGCCAAACGAGTTACTGCCTCGACTCTCCATTCCATTGCATTGCATTGCATTGCATTTGCCCCATCGCCGGTTACTGCTTCTTGTTATACCACTTTTTTCTTCTTATTTTCCACTTGGCTGTCCGTTGGCCGCTTCCCACTTAACACACCTCCCAACTACCCCAATGCCATCACATACCCAGTTCTCCAGTCTCCAGCTGGCGGCTTATTTGCCAACCTGGTTAACAAATAAATCGCATTTCTTTCTGTTTCTATGCTATTGAACTCCTCCAGAGTTTTCCGCAAAATCAGTTTGCTTTCAGTCACTTGAGTGTCGACAACGCTTCTCTCTCCTTGCTTTTCTCTATTACAATTGAACAATAATAAAAAAAAAAACAAAATTATAAAAGAAAGATATATTTAAGAACACAACGCGTGTGTGTAAAGTGTGTGTAATCTCTGACTAAATTTCTTTGTGCAAAATAATTTATTTTTCTAATTTGTTTTTGAATAGAAAGCGTTTGAGTTATAGGAAAAGGAACACGGAAGCATCCATATCAGTTGTTTCATTAGAGAAGCATTTAAATTATATATAAGATACATAGAAATATCTAAAAATATATCGTGTGTGTGTATGTGTATAAAGTGTGTGTAACTCGTGGCTAAACTTCTTCCTGTAAAGTTACTTTTTCTCCTGGTTGCATGTAAAGGAAAAAGGGGGGGGGGGGAGAGAGGAGAGCATGCAAGAAGATAGAATCTTATATGGATACAAAGCTTCTTTAGGGAAGCATTGAATGAATATATATACATGTATATATAAGTATATATGTATAGTCTGGAGTCAAATCGATTGAAGACAGTTCAAGTATTTGTATCCCAGGCTATGACTGTAGACCGGTTCGAGACATAGAGCGAGAAAGAGAGGGCAGAAAATCTAGTTCGTTGTCGATAATAAAGAGAAAATTATTGACAATTTAGACGATCAATTTTCACTGAATGATCTCAAGACTGGACAACGGACTGCAGACAATAGACAATGGACTGTGGCTAGTAGACAGTGGACAGTGAACATTAATGACAAGCTAGTTGATCATTTAATGGCATGAGAGCAACAAGGTAACACAGAAACACGCATTATAAACAAGGAACGAGGTTGCTCAGGAGCAAGCAGAGATATCAACAGATGCATGGGGTAGGAAAGAGGTAGATGGTAAATGGTAAATGGGATATCATTTCACACGCTTTGCTTTAATTGCCTGTTGGCAGTTGGATTGATTATGCGGAGAGTAGGGAATGAAATCAGGTTAAAACCAGTTAAGTGACTGCACGCAGTGCAGGATGGCAATTGGTCAAAACGAACTAACTAAATAAGCCAACTTAATGCGACCCACATCTAATCAGTAAATATGCATACACATTATATATTTGATATATGTTATGTATAAACTTCCTGTTGTTTTGTCAAATTGCATAAACTTTTGATTTTCGTTAACCATTTTATCATTTCCTTGTACATTAAATGTTTTCCTGGCTGCCAACAGATGCTTCACTTTTCCTAAACTCTTGTACAGCTGCTCTTCTGGAGTTTTAATAATAATCAACTTAGCACTTTAACATCTAGATTTTATTGATCATTGCAACTTGCCACATGATCAACTTTGTAAATGCTTGTTTGGGTCATTCACTTGACCCACTCGCCGTTTGACCCACTCCATGCAAATGTGCCAATTTCTCAGCTGCTGTGTTACCAAAGATACTTCTGACTGTAGCTGATCCTTTTGAGATGAGCTGGGATCTAAGCAACAGGCAAATTCCATCACCCAGGTAGCTGTTGAGCTCTATTTAGGACTGCAAGGATTTCCCTAGTGTTATCCTGTACCTGAATTAAGATACAAAACAGTCTGCATTAGGTAAGCAACAGAGAAGAGAAGTATATAATATATATACGTATATATAGACAGAAATGCAAGCTGATCGCTGATGGGGCACATTGAACTCTCAGTGTACGGCAATGGATGGATAAGGTCTTTAACCTGAGGCATGTTAGCATTTAATCCTTAGACGAAAAGTATAAAAATAGACTTAGGAACTAGGGAAAATTTATACATTTAGTTATATATATATACATAGCCGACTTAAGTATGCTCGTGTTATGCTGCATAAACGCTGATTAATGAATTGGGTGGAAGAATCGGATGGAGGCAACATAAGAAAGCGTCTGGCAGTGTGTTCCACTGAATGCAACATTAAAATTGAAGATTTGTTTACTTCAATGTTGCGCCCAGTTGGAAGTTGATATTCTTTAGCCGTGGATGGTGTCTTACCCTTGAAATGCAATCGATGAGCAACTGCAACAAATGATAATAAACAGATTCCCAGATGCGCCTGCCTCTCGCTCTACCTCTCTGCTTGTCTCTCTTCTTCTCACTGTCTCGGTCTCTCGCTGTCTCGCACCCAATTATGTTTGACTAGGTAAAAAGACGAATATTTCCATTGTTGTTGTTTGTTGCATCTGTCGAGGGTGCTGCCTGTGTGCTATCTATGGCCTGCATTCTCGTCTACCCGTCCATATGCCCCATCCTCCGTTTCAATGTTTTTGCCTTGCCCTGTGCCATCTGAGTGCGATGTGAGCACAGATTTGTGTTGCAGTTGCACATTGCATTTGGACGCGCACACAACTCTGTCTCTGCCTCTGCGTTTGCGTCGACAGTAGCAGCAGCAGCAGCAGAAAAAGTGAAATCCAAATTGTATCGCGTGCCTGCATTGTACTTGGAGATTGCTCCACAAACTCTACAATTCAAATAACAATAACCCTTATTAGTCATAGTTAATTATATCGGAAAGTGTTAAGGAAAAGCTCTCGGGTGGCATTCATCTATATATATAATATATCTTGCTCCAACTGCCACTTGCTGCAAGTCTTCAACAATCAATTGCAATGGTAGCCGGAAGTGCGGTAACCCTCAATATACAAAGCAATCCATTTAAACTTTCCTTTTCGGTAAGAGTTCAAAGTTCACTAAAACAATTTTTAAATATTCAAACTATAGATCGAAACGGAAACCGAAACGGAAAAGGTTTTCAAAGTGTTCCTCTCTATAGACATTTTTTTATAGTCTTCGAAGTTACGGTTCAAGTTTATGAATACAACTAAATGCCTTTAGTTTCTCCTATCAAAATCATTCTGGGACCTATGGGGAAGAAAAGAGAAAATGTTGAGTTTTTGGTATAAAACAGGATAACAATTTCCATCCTATTTTTGTTTTTTTTTTTTTTAAGTTGTATATTACACTTAAGTAAAAGACAGTGTTATATCTGTTATAATATCTATGTATCTATATATAGTTATATACAACACACACACACAGCAATCATTTGGGGTCTCTTCCTTGAGGCGAGACACTTGAAATGATTAACTTTAAGCAGAATCCCTTCAAGATGAAACTACCTGGAACAACTGCTAGCAGTGAGAGTCGACTTAGTCGCAGTTGCCTGCGTGCACGCTTAGTGTTTCGCTGGAAGAACTGGGTAAACCCGCGATTTATCCCTCTACCCTAAACACCACACTTTGTCCTAGCTTCAAGACTGTTTACATTAAATATTAACATTTAAATATGTTTTCTTTTTCCAGGCGGAGCTAACAGATGTACTGCGCAAGCGCCGTAATCGACCAGATGCCTCGGATGAGGATCTGGGGCTGCCACATAGCCCAGTCTCACCGCAACGTCATGCGGAGTTGCCACAGACTCGCAAGGCGGCTGGTTACCAGCCACGCAATGAAGTATCCTCCCTAAGCCTGCTGAGTATGAATAGCACTGATGGAGAGGATAACCAAAGCCATAGAGAGAGCATGTTTAAATCAAACAGTTCGGATATCTTACGGAACCATAATGATAATGATGAAGTGGACACATTCGGTGGGGAGCGACAGCGTCTATCGCATGCAGCTGCCAAGCACAAAATGGCCATAAGACCAGCCAAGAAGAAGGGACCCAGTCGTCAATACAGAAGAACCCTTGAGGTGAGTCTTTGTGTAACTAAAGTTTGGAAACCATCTAATCACGTCTTCCCTCTCTCTACATCCCTATAGAGCGCTATACCAGAGGCGAATGAGTTTAACGAGCTAGGAAAGCTGAACCTTCCTCCGACGCAGAGTGCCAGCGTGAGGTCCTTTATAGGTAAGTGATAACCAACTTAGCCCGAGCTGCAGTATCTTCATGCTTTCTTCCCTACTCAGATGCGGAAGTAAAAACGAAGACGCGCTCACTGCCTCCGGGCAGCAGCCTAACTACCACAAGCCCTGTGATTGCAACATCAAGCAAGACGAAGCTAAAGCAGAACACAACGATAACAAACATTGTTAACAGCAGCAATAGCAGTAGCAACATCATCAGCAGCAACACCAACAGTAACATCATCAGCAGCGCCACCAACAGCAACGTCAAGCAATTGAAGTCCAGTTCATCGACAACCAGGACAACCGCAACCACTACGGAAAACACAAGCTCCTCCACGCAGGGCTTCGGAATACGTGCGTTCACCCTTAAGGCAGCAAATGCGCTCTTCGATGTGCGTGGCGAGTCCTCAACCGATGGGGATGACATCTTTAATGCAACAACAAGTGCAACAGATGTCAGCGAGCCTGGCTTCCTACGGCGATTAATGCAACGCAATTCTAAGCGCAGCATAGCCCGAGTTGATGATGACTTGGAGGAGCTGGACAGCAGCCAGAATGTGGCCAAGAAACTGCAGATCTCAACCTCATGCATTGAAGCAACGGCACGCGAGCCCATACCTATGCCCAAGCAGTCACGCAGCGCCACATCCCATGAGCAGCACATCCAGGAGACGCGACAGATAATCAAACGAGAGATACAAAATGAGGGACGACACGGACTCAATGCCATGGTCAGTAACTATGGTGTCCATCCGCAGCCTCCTACACCCGTTAAACCCAAATCGGGTCCAGCAGCGCGCCAGCGTTATTTGCCACAGGAGCTGGGCACAGCAACCATTGACAGCGATTTAACTAATCTGCTGTCCAAGCAATCCCGCGGCAATGATATCTTTCAGTCCACCGCTTTGGTGCGAGAACAGGCAAAGCTTAAGACAGAATCTTCGGGCACTCACTTTGAGCGTAAACCACGTATTGTGGGACTTAGTGCATTCCAGCAGAAGCTTTCGCGTTCCACCGACTCAATGGGCCAGCATTCAAGCTCCTCGAATTCCCTAGAGACAAGCACGGATGAGCCCTCTTCCCTATACTACGAGGAGAAGCAACGTAAGACTGTTGAAAAGTCGCGAAGTTTCCGCAACTATCAGGAGGAACGTAACGTGACCAATGATTCATTAGCCATGCACAACAATATGCCCAGTCTGCCAGATCTATCCATAAGCTTCCGTGTGCCTAACTCTTACTACAAGCCAGCAGCACAGTCCTCGCCCATGTCGCCAATGTCTCCAATGTCACCAACGTCACCAATATCTCCAGGTGGCAAGTGCGTCTCCTTGGGTTTCGAGATCAATGACAATAAGCTGCTTCAAGCACGCACTGAATCTACTGGCAAGCTACAGAATCCGAGCAAGCTCTCACCCCAGCGTAACAGTGCCACACTGCTGGTGCCCAATCCTGGTCCTGCCAACATCTCTCAGATCGAACAAAACATTGATTTGATAGTTAAGACGCCGCTGAGTGTTGTACGTCGATCCAGCACGGCCAAGGAACAGCTACCCCAGGAACAACAACAGCAGCAACAGCTGCCTCCACAGCGTCCAAATGTGCTAAAACTCAATCAAACTACGACCACCCTGATAAGTGCACCCAATAAAGAAACAACTGGAGCTAGTCCTCTGGCCAAGAGTGCCAAGTTATCGAGTAGTCCACCAGCTACTCCGACCAAGAACACTTCCCGCAATACCAACAGCTTGGAGACAAGTCCAGAAAGTGGCTCCGAGCAACCGGAATTCATGAAGATTCAGCTGAATCGTGTTGACCAGGCGCGCATACACAACAAGACAAATCACTTGTTGCTCACCAAGAACGTTAAATCCCCTGTTTCTACTCCTGCCGAGCGCAGCCAAAGCAACGATGATCTAACCATGCGGCGTCTTAGCGGAGAGGGTGCTGGCATACAGATTGTGGAACGTACACAGAAACCACAGCCAAGTGCCTCACCTACAAGACAAGCAACTGCTAACGCATCTGTTCAAGTGAAACCGTACAGTATTAACCAGCCAATGGAACCTCTGGCCAGACAGCCCCGTGCCATCAGCGCCAACAGTCTGCGTACCACAAGCACCAGCAGTGGTAGTGGAAGTGGCAGCAATGAAGTCCTCGTACCTAGCTCACCTGCAGCTACATCCATTATAGCGAAGAGTAGTGGTATAATTAAAAGTGTGGAATCACCGGATCAACACAAGGTTAACGAAGAGAATACCAATCGCTTTTCCCTGGAGGATCGCAAGCGTCTGTTTCTCAATGAGGAGAAATCTCAGACGGAACGCAAGCTAGTTGAGCTGCGTAATGATCGCAAGAAATTCATTAATGATGAACTGCAACGTAAAACTGATACAACACCTACAACAACCGCTCCAAGTACGCCAATTAGTCCCAGTAACCAGGCGGGAGTCAGTGACAATGTCGGAAATGCTGTGGTGCTGCGCAAGAAATCCTTTGCCACTGCTAATGGCAACATAACTTTGAATGGTAATATAGCTGGAACTGGAAATGGAAATGGCAACTCACCGAGCCAGGATGATGCCACGCCAGAGTTGATGAAGGTCTTTGCACGTCGCTCTCTGAAAGTGAAGGATGACGATGTTGCAGGGCTCGCTCAGACATCTTTAGCTACGACACACAAAAAGATATCCAATGGTAATCCAAGCGTGGACAGCGACAAAGAGAATCAGTCCAATAGCGATGAAAAATTGGATAAACTTACACCCAAATATGAAGCGCAGACAACCAGTGAATCCTCCAGGATAACCCATTCGCATTCCATCACAAATGTCAGCAATCGCAGCTCTGTCGCTGATTTCCGTAATCTCAACAACAACAATAATCAGACTGTGCAGCCGCAGAAGTTGGCCAATTTGCCACCTATTAAGTTGAGCAATGTGCGAAATGCAACAGTTAACAACAACAACAACAACAATAACAACAACAATAACAGCAACAAGAACAACAATAACAACAACAACAACAACGACAATAACAATACGAACAACCTTAACAGGATAAACAACAGTGTGAAGGGAAGCAACGAACGTTACTCGCTGCAGCTGAAACAATCAGCGTCAACAATAACAACAACAGCCACTGCTACAGCTGGAAGTGTGACTGCAAAAACAGGGACAACCATTGATGCAACAACAACAGAGGGAGTAAATACAACAACAAAAACTATTGAAAGATCAGCAACTGTTGGTGAATTTAAAGGGATTCATCAGCGTCGCGCTGAATGGGAGCAGCGTGTGAAGGAAGCACTCAAATAGTTCTATTAGTGTCCGCTATGAATGTTTATGCTTCTGTTAACTTTAACAGAACTGTTAAGGGCTGTATATTGCTCTAGTCGATGATGTCAATGAACAACAAAGAACCAACAACTAACAACCGACGACCAACAATCAATAAGCAACAATGAAGAATTAATCTTAATATCGATTTACGGTTGCTGAAATCCGTAATTGAAGTGCTTTTATCGTACGATATGGCTCTTCCCTGCTCTATAAGCAAATCCGCGAACTTTCTCTCGCTGACGCTATCTCTCTTTCCCTTTGAATAGAAGTAATTTTATGAACTCCGATCTGAATGCATATGACAAATTATCCCTAGGTATATAAAAATGAAATGGTAATTACAACAAAATAATAATAATAATGTAATTATAAAATGAATCATGCTAACAATAAGAGGCAGAAGAAGAAGACTAAGAAAAAGTTATATATTAATAATTATATATTTATATATATAATAATCAAGGTCAACACGGGTGTTCGAGCCCATCCAAAGAAGCAAGTTTCATCTACGAGATCGATCTTCAAAATGATTAGTAATTTATATGACTTAAAATAGTTTCAGATTAAATTGTGTTTGTGCAAGTCAAAAAAAAATAAATAATTTAAAAATTAATAAAGAATTACAAAAAATGAAATACTAAAATAGTTTTTAAGAACTGTAAGTTAAATTTTATATATTGTCTATGATATTAGAGGAACAGCAAAACCTGCTGTTTAAGGAAACAGATTTAAACCTTTATAGAAAACCTTTACTAATATAAACCTAATGTATTATATTTAAAGGCGAGCTTTTAAACAGGAACAGTTTATATACATTGATATTTAATTTACTTAAACTAAGAAATAAAATGTTGTTGGGATATGTATCTATTTATAAACTGTTCAAGTTTGTAAAAATCACACATTTATTATACTATAATACTTACATATAGTCAGATGTACATTCAAATCGACAACCTGTACGCTCGCTAGAGCAATATTCCAACATATATTCATATAAATAAAACCAAGAGCACATAAAACTAAACCAAAGTAATTATTATTCATATATATGTGAGTGCATATAAATATAAATATATTCACATATAATTCATTCGCATGATAAATATCAAAATATAAACATTCACTTATTATTTCGCTTTGCACTAAATGCAGAGCTTAACAGAAATAAGCAAACGAATGCACAATTAGTTGAAAGCGACTGTTATGACTTATAGCATACGTATACTGTACATAGTTTAACAGTACTCAACCACAGGCCCAATGTTAAGCATAACATTACGCAGCCGAAAGCGCCTAACATTTCTCTTACAGCGCTAGCTTATAGATGTTGCTATGCAATGTTGCTAAAACTACCTACCAATGTTGCTAAGCTTGAATTAAAAAAATGTGACAGCTGTTTAGCTTAATGCAGAGCTTAGCCAGTTGTCTATTAATTGTTAATTGCCAGTTATTATAAATATACATAAAATAATATATATATATTTATTTATATACATATATATTTATATATAAGTAAGTATTAAACTGAACTGTGAATAGTTTGGTTTCACCAGTGACGTTTGTTGTGTTATACTGAAATCTGGCATAGTGCGTTTATTAACTACCATAAACAAATAATAAAAAGCTAATAAAAGTAATTAATAATAAATTTATATTTACATATATTTGAGATAAGTACCAATATATGTTTGTGTGACCTTTATGTGATACTAAAGAGATTCCAAAAACAAACCTAATGCAGATTCAATTTGTTTAAATTGTCATGTTATAGACCTGTTTTACCGTGGCTACAAGCTATGATTAGTTAGTATTTATTGTTTTATATGAATAATTAAACATATCAGTAATTTATGCAACAAATTTCGACGCAAACGACTGATAAACAACGAATATATTTAATAAACAATATCAAATGATTTCGGACTTGGTTCAGGGTATTTTTTAGTCCAGCCAGAGAGTAAACTTGATTCCTTCTTGATCTAGTTATAAGTAAATATATATCAAGGTACTCAAATTTGGTAAATGTTTTAATAGGTCTTCCATTTAGTTGACTCAGTTGAGTTGTTGTCTGAAATATTTTAGTTTTTAGTTTTTGGTTTTCTTTTTTAAGAACGCAATTTAGTTTTTGAGAAATATTCAAATTTATTAGTGTCAAGCGATTTAATTTAAGAATGTGAAAAACATTTATAAAAATATTTTATTTAAGTATTAGTTAATTTCTATAGTAGAAGTGTAGAAAGTAATTACGCAATAACAACTGGAAATAATGTGAATATAATTTGTGAATATTTTTATATAATTATATAGACAATGAATCAGAATCATTAAGATGTCTCGCCAAATATACTATTTACCAATCTCATGAATTGTCCCTAAGGTTTTCTTGCCAGAAAGGGTGACGTTAGCCAAAAAAGTCATTAAGTGATCAGTCAACATGTAGAAGTGTTGTGAGAGTGTTGACTGTATTGTGGCTCTCTCAAAGATCGAGATCGATGGCGTTGCTGGTCTATTGGTGACCTCATGGATGCCAGTTTCGTCATTGTGCAAGATTCTCTGGTGAAGACAGCAACAGAAATGAGTGCTCTGAGTTTTCGTGTTTTTAGTTTGAATTTAAATCAGAAACGTGTCGGACGGAAACGGTTCCACGGCTGAATTCAACGGCGCTAAAATCGCGACGTGAACGAATTACTTTCTACTCAATATACAAATACAAACATACATATTATATGTATTAAGATAATTAATGGGATATTCGTTATTAATTGGAGAAAATCGTTAGACAATCTTTAATATGAACTGCGTGTTTAAAGTTTGAAATATAAAAGTAAAAACATAAACAAAGAAGTAAAACAATTCTTCAGAATGCAATCGGAAACACCTCCGCCCAGAACTCCGCCACCATCCCGCCGCTCTAATCGACCTCCCCGCATCAATATACACAATTTGTACAATGGCTCTGGAGGGGGCAGCTTATCGATGCCACCCAGTGCACAGCCACAACCACCACACACCTCCAATACCAATTACACAGGCATGGGTGCAGGTGGTCCATATTGGCCGCCTGTGGCGAATCCCTTTGGCTCTGGCAACTTTATGATGAAGGGCTATGAGGGTTTCCTTGATCTCACAAAGTCCGGCATGAGTTTCGGCGAGAAGTTCACCTTTGGCCTCTACAACAAGTTTAGCAAATGGTCAAGACGTTGGTTTACACACATCTTTCTGCTAGTTATCCTTGGTCTGTATAATGCTGGAGGAGCTGTGCTCTTTGATAGTTTGGAAAGTAAGTTCTCTATAATGTCTATCCGATCTTCAATGCTTCCATTAACCGGATAACGGATAACGTTTCCATATAAACAAATCATTCGCTTTCATGATTTGTTTGCTTATCAAAAAGATCTTTAGGAATTCTCTTTTCATTCTGCAACTAAAACTAAAATAAATACAGGAAAATATCTATTTGTGTTTAAAGTGTATTGTCTGTTGTGTGTTGTGTTGTGTAACATATATATCCTATGGCCTTGACAAGATTCACAATGCATTTATCTCCCTATATATACAAATGTATATTGTTGAAAAGGAAACGCACTGAAATTACAATTGTCTAGGGAAATATCACCATATGCCATGATCTTTACGAAGCGAATGCTACAGTTGTTGATGGGATTTAAGGATAGTTGAATCAAATAATTATAGTTCTTCTTTTTGGTATTGCAAATGGCATCAATATCTATTACTTGTGCTTCCTTATGATATAGTTTTATCCTTTTACAGAAGTTATAATAGATCGATAAAAGACTGCATCTGAAACTACACAATAAGTTGACTGAAATGTTAGTTGTAAAATAATATAAAATATTCCAATAACTAGTAGAAAAGGGTCCTTCCAGTCTGTCCCAAACCCAGATCTACTTCGACAAATTAGTCACTGATTGACAGTACTATAAACATATAACGCCTTCTCTTTTGAATAGTTTAAAATTTACGTGAAATTTACTAAAAAACAGAACATTCAATGTCAATTAAAATAAATTGCAGCAATTTGTCACTTCATTAGTGCGTTGGAAAAGGCCTTTTAATGATACTTAACATTTTGAGTATTTTATCTATAAATAAATTTAATTTATGGACATCTGCTTACTGCTTGCTGTCTTTTATTATTCATCCAAGTTTGTTTTTACCAGAGCAGAAAATCTTAGCAACACTTTGAACACAGTTTTTGTAATTGGTTTCAGGTAATTTCACTTAATGCTTGTAAACATGTATTACTCAATCCACTCACTAAGCAACATGTTCATTAGAAATTCGCTGGCAACATGTTTGATCTAAATAAGTTGCGTTAGTGCAGCAAAGCGCAACACACAATACAAAGACAAATTTGCATATTTCCTTTCTTATCTTTCTTCTTTGTGGGAAGCAACAATAATTTCGTTAGCTTTGTTGTTGCTCTGTTAAATTTTAATTTTTAATTTGCTGTTGTCTTTTGAACAAGTTTTTACTTGTTAAAATCAGTGTTCGATTTAATTAAACGTCGGTAATTTGATTTCTGGCTTTAAAAACGCAATTTTTTGTTCTAAAATTGAAATGAACAACTTTTGTTTCCTTTCATTTGTAATATATTAAAATAATTAAATTCTATCAATACAAAAATTAAATATTAGCTGTGTGCAGTAATAAAATTATTGATTAAATAAAGCACAAAAAATAATTAATGAACATTTAATATTCATTTATTGTGATATATATAAAATAACTTAAAAATTTGGTTCTTTTGCAAGCGACTCTGGCTTCCATTTCATGCAAGTTTTGACCTAAAAACTTTGGTTGTATTGTCCTATATAACTAATGTCTTCTTTTAATTTAACAACTTTGTGTTTAACATATTTGTCACTTAAGAACTAAATTAATAAATTATAATTATATTTTATATTTGCAGAAGATGCATATGACAAAAGCATAGCACAGAATCAATTGAATGAAAAAGCCTTCTTTAAAGCGTTGCAACATGTTACAAATGCAACGCTTTTGGGCACAGTAAGTATTAAATAAGATTAAAGGAAATATAAATAAAATAATAATAATAATAATATATTATTCCAGTCACCGGATTCAGAGTATGGCGCAAATGTATTGACTATCTTGAATAACAACATAGAGTTACTGGATAAGCTGTTAAAAACTGGATTAACTTCCAATGATAATCCATGGAGTTTCTGGAACGCTATGGTTTATAGCTGTACTATATACACGACAATAGGTAAGCTTTAGCTTTTATTCTTAACATATCTTGGGAATATAATACTATATATATATATATATATATATATATATATATACAGACACAATACAAATATAATATATAGATAAACATTCATTGTAAAAAGTTCAAGACAAATTTATCTATATATATTTTTCTTAAAAAAGACTTGTCAACATTTCTATGATTTTTAAGTTTTTTATTTTTTGTTTTCATCAACTCAAAATAAATTTGTGACACAAAAAATGGAAATATTTCGCGTTGTCCTCTTGCTAGCTAAAGTACTGTTGCACATTTTTCCGTCTAAACTTACTATATAAAAAAAATATATATATATATATATATATATATATATATATATAGATATATAGATATATATTTGTGTTATTTATATACATAAATATCAACAAACTTAACATACTTAAACGTGGTCTATATAGTATGTGTGTTTGTATGTGCGTGTGCAGACAATAATATGAAATTTCTTTTCGTTGGAAAACTGTCACCGTTCTTAATAAAGACTTTAAAAAATCAATTTCTTTTCCCTTTTGTTCACGCTGTGCACCTTCTCAGAATTATCATTAGTGCGCTTTAAATAGAAGGATTATTTTTAAACATTTTAATTTACAATTTATAAAATAAAATTTCTATTTCAATTTCAATGAAATTTTACAATAATTGAAATCATTTTCAGCTGCTAATATTCGCTTCGAATATAAGAGTACAGTATAAGACTTTTAGAAGCGGGCAAAGGCAGGGATTAGTAGAGTTGCTTAGCGCGCCAGGCGCTATGTTAAGACTAAAAGAAAAAGCGCGAAGCTTAAGAGGATTAACAATGAATGATGAGGAGTGGTAAAATTCGTAAAAGCGTATAAGCGTATAAGCGTAAAGAGAATTTGCAATAATGATATTTTGTATTATATATTATCAACAGAAAAAGCAAAATTAAGTTAAGGCAGTGGCAAGATTTATGTGAATTATATCATGCATGCGAAAATATATATTCATATTTGTTGCGTTTAAGAAACAATTTCAGAGTTGTACAATAAAAACTTAAGAAAAGTAAATAAACACTAAAGAAATTAACGCCAATTCGATCCGTCATCAAATGAAAAGCATTTCGCAATTTTCATTTCGTATAAGCCACTGCCCACTGCCAACTGACCAGTGGCAACTGGCTTATGGGCACGTCTATTCAGAGTTTGCTGATATATATATATAATATAAATATAAATACGAGCACAGAGAAATATGAAGGAGAACAAGTGTGTGTGTGTGTGTGTGTATAATATTGCTGGATATTAAATATTTTTCAATATTTATAATCCCCATTTATTCATGTTGAATATGAATGCTGCAAGTACTTGAACTGTGCCAAAAAAGTGTGTCTGCAGTGACGTCACGCATGTTGACAGCTGAAATCGAGGAGATTACTCTTAAAATTTGAATTTTCATTGGAAATTCACAGTTGGTACTTATAGTCATAGTATACTTTGGAACTGAGTGTGATTTATATAATTTAAACAATCTATATATACATATATATGTATTTATTGGAAACAATTCAATGGAAAGGAGAGATATAGCATAGCGGAAGGAAACAACAATCAAAATGAAACATATTTATGATCTTATGAGTTAAAAGATTTAACGCATTTATGACATGTATAAAACTGTGTTCAAAGGCTATAAAAATGTATGGCAAGATTTTTTATTCGCTATACTCATCATCATTATCATCATAATCATAAACATTCGCTATATCTATAGATTTTCATAAATGTTTTGGATTTACCTAAAGCACAAATACTCATAAAAAAAAACACATTTTAGACGTTTTATTTATCTTAAGGTGATAATTCTACAATTATATTAGCTTTTAACAAGTCTATACTTTCCTCAATATATGTATATTGACTGCAATTAGTATATTTAATAGGCACATGTAATTTTTATTATACTATACAATTCGAATACAATTTTAGTGTTTTGTTATTTTCCACAATTCATATTCCTAGAATCTTAGCAACTTTTATTGCTAGCAACTGAAAGCAACATTTCATTGCAACATTTGTTCTGTTAAACAATTGTTAACTTTTCTTCCAGCTTAAAGTTAATTGTGTTACTTTCACAAAAACAAAAACAAAATATAAGCAAAATTTACGGAATTTCTTACATTTTCACATACTTTTTTGTTTAGTTTATGTTTAGCTTATTTTTTCAATTTTCAGTTTATTTTAGCATGTTTTCTTAGCAAATCTAGCAATTTACTCTTGTAGTAACAGGCACAATAGCATGCGTTCAGCGTGAAAAGAAGACAGCATGCTCTAACTGTTGCCCAGTTCAATTGACTTGTATTGTTATACTGCTCACACAATCTGTTATAATTTATGCCAGGCACAGCAATATTCTAGGCAGCAACTAGTTTGTGTCTCCGCTAATTGATATGTTCGAAATGCATAGCAAACACAATCGATCACTGAAAATGATCGAACACTAATGTTGATGTCGCAGGGACAGACGCGGAGCATGCGTTGAGTGGGAAAAGGTAACAGCACCTAACTCATGCCTAGTTCCTTTCACAGGTGCGAAGTCTATTGCTAAAATTTATGCAATGGCCATTTTTTTTGTAATGCAAACGGAACTCAGCTTATTTGCAAACTACTAAGAAGAAGAAAAATTGTAAAAATAATTTAAAATAAAGCTAGTGCTGATTTGTACTTATCCTTTTTGACATGTGCCCAATTTAAAATAACGGTAGATCAATTAACTACTATTGTTAGACTGCTCACACAAACTGTTATATCTTAAGCATTTCCCCTGCGGAATGTAACCAATTAGAATTGTTATACACTACTATTGTTACACTGCTCGCAAACTCTGTTATACTTTATGCAAGGCTCAGTAACTTTTTAACACCATTAGATTTGCAATAAAAACATGCCAAATTGGGGTAAAACTTAAAAAATAAGCTAAAACATAAACTAAACGAAAAGTGGGTGAAAATCTAAAACACTTTATAAATTTCGATATTCTTTTGAATTTTTTTTGATCGATGGGTTAAAAGGACTTATATTTATCGGAACATATTGAGACTAAAAAAAAGGTCGCTTCCTCAATTTCTCTGCTCAATTCGAATACTTTCTTAATTTTCACTACAAAAAAGGTAGGCTCCTCCAAAAAATAACTATGGTGTTTAAAATATTAAATATGCTAGATTTAAAGCTATAAGCTAAACACAAAATGTATAAGCTTTTCCACTTACTAATAGATATGCTAAGCTGGCAAGTCTGCCCTTGACCCTTGTGCCAATTACTTAGAATGTGTATAGCGAAATGTAAATGAATTGATGGTGTAACTTAGCCTTAAAATATATGAATGCCACTCCTAATTATTTAATAAAATAACTCGCTATTTATATAATAGGCGTAATGCAAAAATACTAGACTAAGTTATCTTGTTACGTTTAATTAATTGTTATTAATTAATGTCAAGAAAAGTGGTCGTTGACACCATAGTCCATTGCTTTCCCTATTATAAGCGAATGTGTGCGGGTGTATGTGTGAGTGTAGGGGGATGTATGTGTGTGTATGCAAGTGTGTTTAGAGTATTCTTCAACTGTGGTTGGCTACTTGCCGCTAATAGAAAGGTGCTAAAAGCTTTAAGCTTTGCAACAGTCGTGGACTAAATATTGTGCAGAGTAAATAAACATTTCTCTAATATTCATAATATGTTGCTTAAATTATGCCGAATACTAGTAATTTTATAATTAGGCAACAAGAAAAGAAAAACAAAACTCAATTAGAGGCCAACAGTGGTGGTAAAAGCATTGTCACGATGTAAACAGCTGTTTGACTCGATATAAATATTTTTGAAAATATACACAAAAAATTTCTGAATATTTTTATGCAGAGCAGTTCCAAACGAGACGATGTCGTGTGAGCAGTGAACGTCGCGCTGTGCAAAACATATACATATACAAATACATATATAAATATTTATATATATACACACATATATAAATACATATTGCTATTATATAGATATGTGCAAAAATCTATGTGATTGTCAATCTATGCTACAGATATGAATAACTATTTCAAAAATTTAGTGACCATTCGTGAAGAAAGTTATTTTCTATACTTAAATTACATCGGATCAAGTAATATAAAAATATAAATTAGAAATTACAAAAGAAGAGTGATATAATTACATTTTGATATACTTTGTGGTTTGAATTGTTGAAAAAGATGAACGCATAGTCTCGCTCAGTTAAAAATAGAGTCATGAGCTAGAGAGAAAGAGAGGGAGCAAGTGACAGATACTAATAGAGAAACGGAAAAATTAGCAGAACTCAGAAAAACTGGACACTATGGAAAGCGCCAGAGATCTGAGCGCGGGCAGGCAGGTGCGCCATCGTCGGCGCGTGGGCCGCAATCAACGAGAGCAAACGCCTGATGCCAGCAGACAGTCTACGGAGAACCATAAGAAATATTTACAGGAAAATGATGAGCCGGATATGTCTGGAGCCATGCCACAGCATGTTTCCATGCAGATTCGACCACCCGGCACAAAATCCGCTCATGAAAGTAAAATTCTGCGTCGCCGTGATAAAAGTTTTGCCGGAAACGCAGCAAGGAGTCAATCCCAGCCGCGTGAGGCGGAAAAACTGAGTAGTCCGGATGCTCATCAACTGATTGCACATCATCGCAGCCTGTCTTCGCCACGACACAAGGACGAGTCCAGCGAAAGTGAAATGACGGGTAGCTCGCAATCCTATAGACCACATCAACAGCAGAGAGACTATGATACATTGAGCCGCCTTGAGCAGAACTTGCAGAGATTCGAGGATGAGCGACGACGTTTTGAGGCGGAAAAGCGACTATTTGAACGGGAAAAGCGGGATCACAAAGTGCGCCATCGCCAACAGCTGGATCATGAGGAACGCAAACGCTTGCTTAATAGTTATCGGAAGATCAGTGATGGCCTGCAGTTGCCACAAGATGAGGAAGAGCGTCGTCGTTTAGTACAAAGTTTGCGTTTACAGCGCAATGAAGCGCCTAGCGTGCGCCTACGTAATCGTAGCAGTGGTTACGACGAGTCATCCACACAGTTCAGCTCCTCCGATGCGGACACGGCAGAGGAGCATACAAGGATGAAGGGAGCTGTGCGCAAGGGAGCTGTACCAGTGTCTGTACCTATGCCAGTCGCAGTACCAGTAAAAGGTCAATCCTATGTTGCTGCACCCATTCGAGGAGCACCTCCGCCGCCACCAACTGCACAGACAGCTCCTAAGCCACCTGAACGTCGTTCGGTGAGTCGTAACAACTCCTTGTCGCCTGTGCGTCCCCAGCGACGTTCGAAAACCCCCGAACAGCGAGTTGTAGCTGAGGAGTTGACGCGCAAAAACGATTATGTGGAGATTGGCGAGTCTGGAGCCGGTGAACCAGTGAAACCAAAGCTAACTGAAGCGGAACAACAAACTGCACTGCGAAAAGCATATATAGAGGCAGCCGAAAGAGCTGCAGCAGCAGAGTTGGCACTGGCCAAGAGCCTAGGAGCAGTTTCTACAGATGGAGTAAGGCGTAGCAATAGCTTACGAATACCAGAAAGTGATCAGACATCCAAACAGGATACAAAGCGAAGCTATAGTCTAGAGCGACCATTGAGAGCAAAGAGATCTGGAAGTTTAGAAAGACCGAAACAAAAGGAACCACAACCGCAACCACAAGCAGTGCCAGAACCAAAACAAGAACTGGAAAGTCCAGTTAAGGAATCTCAAGCAATGGTTATTCAAAACGTAGTGGACGAGGTCAAAATAGAACCACAAAAAGTCACTTTTATGCAGTTCTTCAGAAATTTATTCAAATTTAAAAAGAGTGTTAAAAAATCAATCACTGCTCAGCCGGCAATACTTTCGGAAGAGCCTGAACCGGATAAAATACTTTCAAAACGTTTCTTTGTGATTCTGGCAATGGAAGCTATTCACGAATGGCGCCGGCTGAAACTGGATTATCCTGTGCGAATGAGGGAAATGAAACTGTTGCGAAACAAATGCATTGCCCACACCATATTGCTAATCCTTCTGCTGGGTTTCGGTGGACTGTTATTCCGCTACACGGAAGGAATGTCCGAGGATATATACAAGTGTGAAGTGCGGAAAGTAAAACGGGATTTTATTGATAATCTTTGGACTGTTAGTCATAATATGAGGTAGTAAAGCGAACAGTTATTGTTAATGATAGGAGTAATAAATGCTTTTATCCGTTTGCTAGAGAGGATGACTGGAAATCCTTAGCTCGGAAGAAGCTGCGCACTTTTGAAGATGAGCTTAACACGTTGGCCGAGTTAGGCCTACGTCGTTTCCCGGGACAAAAGTCCTTTAACTTTGTTAATTGTTTCATTTATTGCTGGACCATCATCACAACTATAGGTAACGGGTAAAAGATTCCGTGGGTAATCCTTTAATTTGAACTTTTGTGTATCCTTTCTGTATTCCCTAGATAAATTCTTAAGGATTATTGTCCTCAAATATAATTCTAATAATTTTTCCTCTTTTATGTCTACTGTTTAGGTTATGGTCATATTACGCCAAAGACAAAGATGGGACGTTCCCTGACAATAATATATTCTATAATTGGTATACCAATGTTTCTGATTGTTCTGGCGGATCTAGGCAAACTGTTCACGCGCTCCGTCAAATTCCTCTGGGCTTATGTGAGGCGAGTTTATTACACACGCTCCTGTCGGAAAATCCGGAAGCAACAGCAGATTCGGGATGCCATGACCGGATTAAATACTGTGTATGACATGGCCATACGACGACCTAGCAGATATTTTGGATACAATGATGATGCAACTGATGTGGAGTCACATCAGGAAGGTGATGGTAAGACATTGGGTACATCCCATCCGGAAACACCAACATCGCCATATCCCGAAACCTTTGAGGTGGATGATGAATTCAATTTACCAGTTTCTGTGGCTTCCTTATTACTTATTGGCTACATACTTCTGGGAAGCTTTGGTTATATGTTCTTCGAACCAACCTGGGGCTTTCTGGATTCATTCTACTTTGTGTTCATATCGATGTCCACTATTGGCTTTGGTGATCTCGTACCGAGTAACCCATTTTATGTTATGGTCAGCATGATATACCTAATATTCGGTCTGGCCCTAACATCCATGTTTATCAATGTGGTCCAGATCAAGCTCAGTGACCACTTTAAGACTGCCAGTGCCAAGGTTGGAGCAACCATTGGCATGGCCATGGCCAGTGAGATGGGTGATGATATCGAGCATAATTCAATACAGGGCTCTCGCTTGGATCGCATAGAGGAAGATGGTCTGGAGAAGGATTTTAACGGCTTATCTGTTTCCAATGCAAATACTCCAATACCACCACCACCACTGCCATCAATAATGCGCGCACCACGCCCACTCTCTCCATCATCTACTCTAAAAGATAGTCCTCCGCCCCTACTACCAAGAGCACATCTCATCACACAGCCGCCGCCACCAATTGAGACCGAAAAGAAGAAGAAGTATCGATTCTTCTGAGTATAATTCAAAACAGAGAAACTGATTCTTAGGGTTGCAAATTATCAATATTAATAATGCAGCCCTCGTACTGTTCATTCTTTATATATAAAAGGCAACTTTCGCAATTGGACCCTACGTTTAACTGTTGCATTTGATGAGTGGAAGAGACAGAAAAACAGTAAGACAGTGTGGGAGATAGAGAGTCCTTATAACCTGAAGAATATTAATTTTAAGAAAATAAAAAAAAATGACAAAACGAATTTACTATTTTTGGTTATATGAAAACTATATAGAAATCTTATTTATAATAAAAAGTTAACTTATCAATATGATATATAAATAATCATTAATAAATATTGTTTGTTTAATCTTTACGGATTTGGAATTAACTAAGAAATTTACCGTTTCATAAATAAATAATGGCATGTTTAATGTATTCCTCCATACAAGTTAAGCAGGAAAATGTATGCAAAAGTCAAATGAAGCTCTTATCAAAACCAATAGCGGATCTGATTTCTCAATATAAACATATATACAGCGTTTTATTATGTGTAGCTCAATTTTGTTCTGAACCCTGCATATTAATATGAAAGTAGAAACAGCTGTTCACAGAAAGGTCAATTTTATGGAACGGCATATGTTACCTTTTATTACTCTGGCCTAGTTACAGCAATTTGAACAGCTTAACAGTTTAATCATTTTAGTAAGGTTAACAAATGGTATACATAAATAAATACATTTGGGGCATTGGAAAGCTGACAAGAAAAGTAGAAGGATACATTTTCAATTTTCTACAATTATATGCATGCATATCATGACCCGCTCAGAAATACATATAGTATTCCATGGTACTCAAAAGGAAAAAGTATGTAAACTCCACTAGAATGCATATACCTCAAGTATTATTGTAAATGCATTCTAACTACAGTTAACAGCTCTTTTAGTTTCTAAATGTCAAGAATGTACATCGCATAGCATACAACAGTGTGTATGTGTGTGTATGTATGTGTGTATGAATGGTATGCAACTATACCGAAACGTTAATAGAAAGCACTGCACATCTGCCAGTCATAGAAGTGGATGTGCAGGCAGGCGCCTATCTGATATGAGTATCGTGTCTGCCTGTGTACGAATATGTTGATGTTCGATAAAGGAAGTAAGGGAAGTGCGAGACGTGGCGAGTGGAGTGCTGACTTCAAGCAGACAGAGAGAAAGAGAGTATTAGAGACAGACAGAGTAAGAGAGAAATAGTGTACGTCATGCTATTACTCTCATTTTCTTCCTCACTCTCACTCGTACTTCATTGTTGTCGCGAAGTCCTGTCGCGTTCGTTTCTGGTTCTAATTTCTGTTTCAATACCATAACGTTTCACTGCTTTGACTCACGACCGATTTGGTCCTCAGTTGTTGTTTGGAAACACAGTCGTGTGGTCGTATGCGGTGTCGTATTTTTCGTCACTTTTGCCAAACCGAAAGACGCGCCAAAAAATAACGCTTCGAATGTGCTTCTTATATGAGCTGCATATAGACAAATGTGAATATTAATAAGTGCGAATGCAATAGAATTTATGAAAATATAAATTTATAATTGAACTGTTTCTAGTCAAAACTACATACATACATACATACATATAAATAAAAGAATAAATCATTATATTTAGGGCCAGGGTAAATTGGAAATCATTGAATTCGCGAGTCGCGACCACAACAAACCGAACATAATTTGATCGCATGTCGTGCCAGAACAGCCGGCAACTAATACTATTACGAAAAGCGTTCTTATTGTTGTTAGTGTACTGTATTTAATCTATATCTGCATACGTGTGTAGATATTGTGTATGTATGTATTTGTTTGTACTTACATACATATTTATTTATATTTTTTACTGTCACGAGTGCCGCTTAAAGAGCTAAAGTACACAGAAGAGTTTCAACTACGAATATAAAACACAACAATAACAAAAAAACAAGAACAACAACAACCAACCAGGTGTGTGCTTATACTAATATATACATATACGTATTTATATGTGCATGTGTGTTTGTGTGGGTATATTGTTACTGAAAGGACTTGCCACATTTCGAGCTGGTTTTGCGCTTGGAATTCATTCATTTTGCCAGATGCATTGGTTGCCTTCAGTTTTGGTTTTGTTTTGTTGTTTTGCTGCATTCATTTGCTTTCAAATAAATTTCCTTTTCAACAAACATCGCGCCGCAGCTGTCAGCAACAAACACATATGAGCCCTCATATGCTTATATATTTCTGTCTGTGTATGTGTGTGTGTATGTTATAAGTATATCTGTAAACATACAACGGCTTATACGAATATCTACATACATACATGCATCTATACACACATGTATAATACGCCTAAGTGTATTGCACATTTGAGAACATTATTTTCTTTGTTATTGGAAATATATAGATAAAAATATCTCTCGTTTTGTTCTCAGATCTCTACAATAATGCGTTAACAACAAACAATTCTTTATTCGCTGTTTAAGTTTGAAGGAGTTAAAAAACCAAAAAACAGCAACCATTTTGATATTTACAACAACAAAAGAAAACGGAACACAACTCAACACAATCAAAATGTCTGCAATAAGCAGCCGAAATCAGAAAATGGAACAACAGGTAGGTGCCAATAAACAAGCATATAAAGGAGAGCTTAAATCGAATCCTTCTATTTACACGAACTTAATATATACACAACTTTAGATGTGTTTACACATATGACCGCACAAATAGGTTCACTTGCATATAAATGCTATGTGCAAAACAATTTGCCTGAAAAATAATTCACTTTTAGATGAATTTTAACTGGTGCTCAAAGTTTATTAATTTACATAATAATTTATAACTTAATTCAACTGTAAGTTTAGTTTTACATGAGGACAGACTTCAATGTTTTACTGTAAGTTTAGTTTTACATGAGCAGGGACTTCAATATTTTACTTTGAAGATCAAAAAACGCTGAACATTGATTACCCAAGTTAATGTTTAGCATGTGGTTATAATTTTGGCCATATGCGTATTATATGTGAACATTTTTTATAGCTTTGTTTACTATTCTAAATGGTAACTTTTACAGTAGCAAACTAGAAAGAAGAACCATTGGTTAAAGTTAAGAGCAAAACTATAATAAAAATAATAAAATTTGTAGAAAAATATTTTATTGATAAAATGGTAAATATTTTCCTAACACTTTTATATATTTGTTCTATGGTTTATTACTGATACTTGATAAGAATTTATATAGAAATGTTAATGACTGTCCCTTTTATATGGATGTTTACTTAGGGGGTTGCACTGTATGTCACTTTAAAATCTTCCACTTGCAGTAGCCGACGCATTTTTCCGATGTTTTTAGTCGATTTAAAATGTGTTTTCTTGTACAAATAAAAAAATTGTATTGTTCATGTTTAATAAATGAGATTATTAGCCTTTTCCTTTGAAGTTCAAAAAGCATTACTATTCGAAACATATATGTGGTATATAAAAAAAAAAAAAAATATATATATGTATAGACTTGTATTATACATCATTGTCATTCTAAGGCAGTCGCTACTCTTTAGATGTTGTTAGATAATATTGTGGTAGACGACAAAGTTTTTTAATTTTGGTTTTACGCTTTTTCTACTATTTATGTACTAGATGAGCAAGTATCTAAGTGACTTATGTATACCACACAATCGGGATGCTTTGTTATGCATCTTTAGCCAGAAGCGAGTTGTCACCAGATGTCCTGTTACCCAGAGTTTTGAATAAATGAAGCCACAAACTCAAAATAATTTTAAGCTGGGGCATTGTTACCCACAACTTCCTTTTAAAGTTTGTGCATGTTGCAGCGTACTGCAGTTGCCACAAAACTGTGGTAAGGACTTGACAAACTATTGGATTCAATGATATTTAAAGTTAAACTCCTCTTCATTATTATCTTTTGCTTTAGTCTATTCAGAAACTTACAGAATGCAACTAGGAAAAAAGGATCTAGTGCACTTAATACTATAAATCCTATTAGTAAAAGCTTAGCAGGGTTTGCTAGAAATTTATTAACGTGCTAATAAAACTGCAATACTATTAAAGTTATATAAATCCTTATACTTATTTATACCCTAGTGTTGTTAAAGGATATTGCATAAATCAGAAGTTAAACTTTTGGCAGTCAAGTCATATAACTCATGGTTTAAAAATACACAAAGGATTAATAAAAGCGACGCTGAAACCCAAAATAAAATTTCAGGATTAACGCTCTGAGCCACAACCAACATAGGGAACGAAAAATTACAGTTGTTGTTTTGCCCTCGGGGTAACTAGGGGCAACTATCGTATAGTAATATAATACAAGTATACAGAAATAGATATACAAATAAATGTTGATGGTTGCTTTTCAGTTGGTTTTTTGTTACCAAATATGTCCCCATGAAATTTTATCAAATTAAGGGGAAATTCAGCCAGAACGAAAAAGAAAGAGTTAAAGAGGAGAGAGAAACAGAGAGAGAGAGGGAGCGAATAAGGGAAAACCAGAAAATAAATAATATCGATTGTATTCTGTAAATTGAGCCAAAGAGTCAAGAAATAAGCTTTTCAATTATTTGTTCAGTGCAAGCAGCTTATAGCTTCAATCGCGCACATTTGCCTTGAAGGGATAGTTTGAAAGGATATAGGGCCTATAGTGCCTCTCACTTGGTCTATTTGATTTCTCGCAACAAAGCTTGTGGTTAGTTAAGTGGCTCAATTTCAGATGCCGACACCAAGACATTATTATACACCCTACCACATCATCACAATCCACATCCTTCTGTGTCAGGAGCCACACCTTAGCATTCAACACGTTTGCCAATTGTGGCTAAGGTTTACCTCAAGCCTCAAGCCTCAAACCCAAAACCCCAAACTCCACACCTCAAAGCCCAAAAACGGAAATGACGCACCGCGTTGACTTTTGTTTTCGTTGCCTTTTACGTTTTTGGAGTTCCCTTCGTTCTCATCAGGACTCATCAGGGTTGTAATTTTGTGGGAGTTACTTGGGGTCCTTAACCTATTGCTGCCTAAAATGAAATTTCTACTGCAAATATTTTTTCGACGTACAAAAGTACAATAAATTTTCGGTTCATCCAAAACAAGTTAAGTGGAAAGACTCATTAATATAACCAAGAATGAACGTATACAATGATTTATGAAAGAAACACATTTTATACTATTCTCTGAATCAGTCGCTATGGATATGGAATGGATAAAGTTACTTACTTTGTTCCCTGAACTCTACAGTTAAATATATGAAAAAGTTCATCGTGGATAGAATGAACCTTTTCATTATGCGCAAATGACTATTAAATTATTCAATAGCCAAATTATTGACAAAAATAATCCATATCCTTTATACACTTATCGGATATTATGGACAGCTAATTAGTAGATATTTAAAATAGAATTATATTGAGAACGCAATTAATAATAATAATAATAATTGTAATGGGAAAGCAAATAAAGAAGAATAAAATTAATAAAAACAAAAATAAAATCAATAAAAGAAATAAAATAAATAAAACAAATAAAATAAATAAAATTTCAAAAATAAATAATATTTCAAAAATAAATAAAATAAGTAAAATAAATAGAATAAATTAAATAAATAAAGCAAAAATAAAATTAGTAAAATAAAGAAAATAAAATTAAAATTAAATAAAACCAAATGTTAAAGTTTGCATCTAATGCAACACGTACGAGCATTCGCATATCCTTTGAAAGCCAGAACTTAAAGCCACATGGACAAACCTCGAAACTGAAAAGTTTGCCTCATTGCAATAAAAAGAATGGGAAATAGTAAAAATCGTTTTAAGCCATGAAAAACTGAGTAAACTTTTGAGGTTTTTGGCTTGTCGTTCGTTGCTCCTAGACAACGTTCGAGTGTGGGATGAATGCTTTTGGGAATTTGGCTCTAACTGCTATAGTGACTGTGAATGCAATTTGTGTCGAAAAGTCGTGATAGCTTTACACACACACACACACACACACACACAAACAGTCAGTCAAGAAAAAAAGAGATGTGGCAAACCTGTGTAAGCTACTTGCCAGAGAGTTTGTCCTTATATAGAAGGACATTAGCATTTTCCCTGTAAACTAAAAATAGGGCAAAAAAAAACTTAATAAAAGTCTGAACCGTAAAACGGCGGCAGCACTACTCGAAATCGTATAAAAATTGCAATATATGCAATGCCAAGGATTTGAAGTGTATCCTGAGTCCTCATTTCCATTGCTGATTTCATGAATTGCAATTTGCCAAGTGGAGCCAAGGGGCTGTTGCAACTCTGCCGACTTGATTAAATTTATCAAAAAAGACGAGCTACTGCAAAAGGTTCACTAACCATTAAATATGTACGAAATACATCCACTACAAGGAGCTGACAAAAATAGAACTAATACACATTTAAATTAATTTTAAAGTTTTGATTATCTAACACTCAAATGCACTTTAAGAAACTCTCAACTTTACATTTCACTCCTTGCAACAGCGATAGAAATTAACATTCAACTCATATCTGTGGGAAGGATGCGTTCCTCATGCTCTACTGACACACAATCAAGCGTTGTGATGAGTTAACTTATTTTGTGTCTTCCTTTTATACGATTTACTTATATATCCTTTGAACCAGTTCAAGTCATTGAGGAATGTTGGCAGTAGTGTCCTGATTCTTGTGCCAGCATTGCAAGTACAATTTATGCTTTATAAATTATATTATTATGTTAATATTATTACAGTAGTAGCTTAATTCTTGCACGCAATGCAAAACAGATTCACTGCAAGTTTGGTAGCTAATCCATGAAATTAGGTTATGTCTACAGTTTGCTACATTTAATTAGAAGTACGTTAACAGTGCGAAATGAACAGTACATTGCCAAACATTTTTCCATCAAATGCAATGAAGAGGGAAAATTTTTTAAGAGTTCAACTTAAAGTTGTTTGAACGTGCAAGATCTGCGCACGCAATGTGAAAATATAATAAAGAAAGCAAGTTTAGATGTGCAACCACATATTTATGTGATATTTTTGTAATTTTCTATTTCAATGTAAAGTGGCTCAAGCTGGCAAGAATAATATATGCCACATACATACATTCGATATAATAAATTGAAGGCTTTATTTGTCATAGTGTAAATTATCCCATTTATGTCGAATATGCCCTGATTAGCTGGATAACTTGTTGCCATTTTAAAACGTATTATGCCTCTCTCATAGTTTGCCACTCATGCCAAAAACTAGGACAGCTTTTCACAAGCTTTTCTTGAGGCCAATTCAGAAACAGTCAAATCATTCACTATAAACAGGAGCAAATAGTATTCATAGGAAAGCAAATATAACTTAAATATAACTTGAATACATTTTTATGAACTGTTTTATAGCAGATATTTCTCTATTGCAAAACCTGATCAGTTATATATAATATATAATAATTTATCTGAACTTTGACTTAAAAGTTGCCCAGATTTATATACCCAGAAAGCAATTGCAAAGTTTTAATGACAAAGAAACTTTCGTCAAAGACAATTTGTAGTCCTTGGAATCATTTTCCGCTGGGTTCATCATAAATATAACTGCTGGCCTGTAGTTTATTTATTATAGTCATCAAGTGTATATCATTTAACTTATGAAATATATATATAAAGAAAATGTATTTAATGTAATGACTATGAAAAGCAGAAAATGACTCAAAACATAAAGAACTTTCAGCAGTGGACATAAATTTAAGTTTTATATTAATTTTATTTTTACTATAATTAATATGTTAATAAGTTTTATAAAATTCCTTTTTACTATATCATTGGCATCCATTATATCATAATCATCCATTATATGATAAATGATTAATTTTATAATTATTCTATATGGAACTGTTTGTGGCTCTCTTTAAATTGTTTACTGAAAAGTTTCGCATTTTAACACTAATTAAGTGGCTTAAAGGGTTGGATTGTTATTGTGATTGTGGTTGTGGTTTATGGCGCAGTAAACTGATTCACTATCCATTATATAATTTGTAACCTAATGAAATGAGTCGAGTTTTCCATGCCACTTGAGTACGAGTGAAAATGTGGTAATGTGGAAATATCCATTTGATTATACTTGATTGTCCTTCTGTATAAACACATATGTCAGGGCATTAGTCACTATAATGGATACTTTCTGTACTGGACAGGTGTTATATACACATTTGATTTAATGGAATTACGCACATGACATTATTTCAAGGAAAAATCTCTTTTCATTTCATTGTTGTTATTTAATTTGGGATCTTCTATAATTTATATGGAAATTTTATGTCTCAATTACACAAAAGTTTCAATTCAATTCAGTAACAATTAAATTGCATTTATTTACGAATTTAAATTACTTTTTTACATATTGATTGCAGACTAATTGCGACAATTGTGAAATGGAAGTGGGTGGAAATAAGGGGAGAGTTTGGAAATGACACTTTCATTTGTTGGAAAATTTGTGTAAATGCAAAATGTAAATTATGAAATTAATCGCAAAACGTTAATTGAAACAAGTAAAAAGTCTGTAGTCCGATGTACCCGACTTCGAGAGCCCCTTTGCCTACATATACAGCCATACAGACACATACTCATACATACACACAGTTCTGCACCTACTTAGCCATTGCGCGCACCTTTTAGCCCCCCACGCTCTATAGGGCGGTACTTAATGTTGTATAACTTCCGTGTTTATTGTTCAATTTGAACGAAATTCACAACGTAGATGAAGAATGGTCTACTCAATATGTGTGCGAAAAAGAAATTTGATCGGTTAAAAATTGTACCTTATAATTGATTTTTTCAAATTGCGGTGGTCAGGGGAGAAAATTCGAAAATCTAAAACAAACTTGTATAGCGTACAAACATAACAAATCTACGTTCCAAATTTCGTAGCTCTAGCTCTTATTTTGCGCGCACTACTATACCCCCGGAGCCCATAACGCAACTTTTGATGATGTATAACTTCCGAGATTTTTGATCAATCTTACTCAGATTCACAACATGGACTCATTATGATGTGTACCAAAAATAAATTTGATCGGTTGAAAATTGTGCTTAATAATCGTTTTTTTCGAATTGCGGGGGTCAGGGAGGAAATTGAAAAATCAAAAACAAACTTGTATAGCGTACGAAAATAAAAAATCTAGGTTTAAAATTTGGTTGCTCTAGCTCTTATAATTTCTGAAAAACAGACGTTCATACAGACGGACAGACGGACGGACGGACGGAGGGACAGACGGACGGACGGACGGACGGACGGACGGACGGACGGACGGACGGACGGACAGACGGACGGACGGACAGACGGACGGACGGACAGACGGACGGACGGACAGACGGACGGACGGACAGACGGACGGACGGACAGACAGACATGGCTAGATCGACTCGTCTTGTCGTCCTGATCAAGAATATATATACTTTATGGGGTCTCCGATGATTATTTCTATGTGTTACATACTTTTGGATTTTGCACAAATCCATTAGCTCCGCTTTGCTTCTTTTTTACAAAAAGGCAAAGGGGCTAAAAATGCAAGTAAAAACGCTGTGATCGGGTATACTCGACAACTAGAATCGTTTTGTCCTTATTTACCTACACATAGTTATAGATAGTGGTACTGGTCAAGAATATATATACTCTTTAAGGTTGTAGATTACTACTTTAATCTATTTTATTCTCCTGCTGGTAAAGCATAAAGTACCATTTCATGAAATATGTACCAATTTTTAATTTATTTGTACCAAATGTGATCAGTGAGAGTAAAGCGTACCCAACATCTATTGGTAGTTAATTGAGGTAAAAGTTACTTCCATTAGTACAGTTACCATACGTATTAAGCTGATTACATACAAATATCGATAGCAGTATCGATAAATATATAAGTTATATAAGTATAAAATTTATATAATTTTGAGTTCCCAACTAATATGCTCTTCTCAGCTCAGAACTGCTCACAGGATATGAAAGCGAGGATTGTGAAAATGAAATTATCGCAATTAAATGACAATTTAATGAATTTCAATTTCATTTTAACAAAACAAAAGAGAAAATAAATAAATTAAAAAACATTTCACATTTTATTAAATTGTTCTGATATTTGATTGTGTTAGTTATTGGTGTTAATGGGGATGTTGTTAGATGTCAACGGTAGATTTCAGCAAAGTTGAAGTGAGAAATGAAAAGGATTCAAGGTAATTGTCTTGGCTTTAGCAATTCGTCAGGGATATAAGTGCATTGTGGTTTGGGAGCCAATTCGTGCTAATTGGGTCAGGGATTAAAGGCGTCTAACCAAAAAATGCTTGGCATCAACATAAACATGGCTAACAGCAGCTGTTGACTGAAGGAGGCCAATTGACGGGCCTGTTCAAAGGTTACCCGCAATTAGCCAGCAAGGAGAATGGCAACAATCAAGCAGTAAATGTTCGTACTGCTGCTTGTTGGTAGCTGTACAAAGTAGATTGGGGAGTACAGAGAGAGAGAGGGGCTACACCCAAGTGTAACCACGAAATTAGCAGGCGCCAGGAAAAATTTGTCGGAGGAGGTTTCAGTGGAACTTTTACTTCTCGAGGAACAGGAGGCTTTTTCACGCGAATTAATTGTTGGCAATCAAAACAAACTTATACAAAATTTGGTGACCGGAAAACTACCAACTGAATGCTACAAACACAAGTAAACATATATATATATATATATATATATGTATATATACAGCAGTTAATATAGAAACAAAACTAATTAAATCTAAAATTGAATTTAATGGAAACTGCGCAAGTCTCCTGCTGGGCAATTCACTGAGTTAGACAGAAATGCAATAGAATAATGATAGAGGCAACAAGTACAAGAGCAACGTGACTAATTGACACCACGTTGGTCTCCCTGGACATCTCCCGACGGGTAACCAGCCAACCAACCAACCAGCAAACCCACTGATAAAGGCGGACTTGTGGCAACACTTGCTGAGTTTGCCATTAATTCCCAGACTGTGTATATCCTTTGCCTAAGTTGATAGAAAGAGGCTTATTAGACTTGGTAATAAAATTGATAAAATTCTCAAGGAATTCCTTCACACTAAAGAAGAAATCAGTACCATTCCGTTTTGACTGACTGAGAGTGCAGATGATGAAAACAGCGAGTAGGAAACACATCTCTAACAATGAGAAAAGATCAACTGATGCATCAAGAGTAGTATGAGGCTTAAGTATTTATCTCTATCACAAAGAGAAGTTCTTTAAGAGAACTTTAAAAGATATTTGACATAACTTAACGAGTAATTATAGAGGTTTGACTTATACCTAGAAAATCTCTAGCATAACGACTATTTAAATTCCCTGTAGCTATCGCAGGGCATTGGAGAGTATTAACTAGTCGAGCCTGCCCCGCTGCCAACAATAATTAAGTATTTCCTTTGGGAAGTGCTACTGACGCCAAAGAGTCGACAATAATAAATAGTTTATGATCAAGCTCTTAATAACAATAAGGATGAAAGAATGTTAAGCAATTTTAATACACTTCCTTTTGATGGTAAAAATGTTGTTTATGCCACAAACTGAATATAAAATCCTAACTTATTTGTGTAGCCACCAGAAAGTCCTCATAAAATATGCCATTTCTGAGATCTGACAAGTGACAGTTGCGTTATAAATCTGTCAATCTTTGAGGTACTCGCACTTAGTATGAAATCTAATGCCCCCTAAAATATTATAAATTATTTTCAAGCAGTTGTTTGCCGACATAAAAAGGGAGTGGAAAATGCGACAGAGAAAGCACTGGTAGAACTTACTTCCATTACCACTTCTACGCCTCAAACACAGGTCCAGCTCTGGACTGCCTTTAGTCCTTTGGTGCTAAAAAGCACCCAACAGTATTTTAACACCTGACAGGGCAAATTCTCGGGAAATCCAGTGCAAAGTGATTTTCTGTAATAAACTACAATGAGGCTAGGGAAGCAAAGAGAAGTGAAAAGAGAGGAAACGACGTACAACGTGACGTATGAGTAATATTAAATAATCCGTAATATTAAAGCTTCCTTTGGCTTGGGCAGTCGCTTGATTTAAAAATGAATTTACTGAATTATTGGGATTGGCTTGCTGGCAACATTAAATTGAGGTCGAGTAAGTAAGAGTAATCGACTGGCAAAGTCCTTGCTAAGGTTCCTTTGGGCATATTTCTATGACAAGTATAATCAATAAGTGCTTAAAACAGTTTTATGGCCCAAACTCACCACCTGACCACCTGACCACCTGACCACCTGACCAACTGACTAACCTCACCACCTGCTCATCTAACCAAAGAAATTAAATATTCAGGGCTAATCCCCAACCAGGTTTCACCTTAATTGACAAACCCCAAGGACTCAATCAGTATTATGTCCAACACACGATAACATTGTAAATGGTTAGCTATGTGCTTCGTATGAACAACTGACATGGCTAGGAACACCCATTGATATAGTTGTACATGTGAAGTCGTTAAGCAAATAATAAATGTTGTATGACATGTGGATATAGGAGAGTCAACGGCAACTGTCAAGACCAACGCTACAAAATAATGACCAATAGCCTCGATGTCCTTGTTCGTCGTCATTCACATCGCCAACGCCAACGCCAACGCCAACGCCAACGCCAACGCCCACGCCAACGCCTTCATTCATTCATTCATTTATTTGTTCGCTTATTCATTTGACCATCGATGTGTTGGGTGGGGCTTTCTAATCATGACCTATGGCTGACTTGCTGCCAGTCGGTTAGATTAGCTTAGCTTGTGTTATTAAGCGTCCGTTCTCCGTGTGTCCTTGCACCTGCATTGCCATTCGTCTGACTATACATTCTCCTCTACATTTTGTGTTCTGTTTTGTTTTATTATCGATTATGCTTCGCACCAGTTCTACTTATTTGTTCTGACTCTGA
Organism: Zygothrica quintamaculata; assembly: GCA_037044455.1. Classification (NCBI taxonomy): domain Eukaryota; kingdom Metazoa; phylum Arthropoda; class Insecta; order Diptera; family Drosophilidae; genus Zygothrica; species Zygothrica quintamaculata. The sequence goes on along the minus strand of JBAMBS010002577.1, from coordinate 120,555 downwards.
CTCTGACACTGAAAGAACAGTTAAATAGAAGAACTAGCAGGGGTAACGATTAATTTTAAATAGTTAACGTCGCGTATACTCAATACCAATTAATTTCATACGATAAGACTGCATTATAGTACAACCTTGTTATATTTATAAGCATAGAATCAAAAGCTTCCTCATATCGATTTTCTCTTTGCAATTAATGACATTTAATGACTGCTTTGTAAAAGGACACCTTTTTTACCTCTGCGCCAGGATTAATTACAATCTTTGTTCATATTTGTTTGCATTGCTTGACTTTGACATAAAAGTTATTAGCAGACTATTAGTTCAATTAAAGCAGCTGCCTTATGCCCCAATGCCTGCTGATATTAATAAATCATTTTAAGCTATAATTTATTTTTATATAGAAAAACTTTTTCATTTTATTTATTTTACCTTCTTTTCGCTGAAAGCTTAATTCAAAGTTTTCCATTACTTTTCTTATTAAACTTTCTCATTAAATGTTGAACTCTTTCCTCTAAGAGTATTTTGGCCAAATGGTTTCAAGTGCAAATAGATATATTTAAAATACTTAAATCTGCTTCTTCTTATCCTTAATGAGTTGTATATCTAGATGGAAATCTGATTCTTATCCTTGTAAATTTAAAGTGTTCAAATACAGAAAAGTTAAGTCAAAGAATAATGATTATACTGTGTTGTTCTTAACATTTTCCTCTAATTATTTTCAGTTCAACAATGATTAAATAAGTGCAGTGGAACCTCGTTATAATGTTTCTTTTGTAAGCTATCTTAAAGAAAAAATGTAAAATGATATTTGTGGATGATAATTATCAACTTGAAGTTGTTTTTTGATTGTTATTTCATATGCAGATATTAATGTAATCAGAGTCTACGTCCTTTAATAGCTGATAGAAGCAAATATTATATTATTGCAATTGCAAATCTGATTAAATGCTTTTTCAATTTTAAAGACTTTAAACTTAAAGCATTGGATTCAATAATCTTCTTTATAATCTTCTTCGGACTATTCACTGTTCTGTCCTTTTCTTTCATTTCTTTCTACTGTCCTTTATTAGCCAGTTGCAAACTAAATTTGCTTTATTTTATAGAAAATTTCTATCTCTGGCTCTTTTATCACTATTATCCTTAAAAACATTGATTCCCCAAATCACTTTCCTCTTGAGTGGCTTTGCTGATTATCCTGTTTGCTTTCTGCTCTGTCCATCACTTCTCTTGTTTTGAAAGTAAACAGAATTTTGGCTTAAAATTTCATTTAATCATTTTTTTGTTTACCTTTTCTGCGACTTGATGCTCGATTGCTCTCGAGAAGAGAGAAAACACTTGAAAATGTGAAATGAATAACATTCGAGTGTTAATTCAATTCAATTAAAGTGCAAACTGATGAAAAAAGTAATCAAGAACTTTATTTGAATATACATTAATCTGAATAAATATTCATCGAATTATACTTATACATTTAAATTGAAAATTAATAATTCCATTCACAATTTTATATCCAGTTAATGGCAATAACTTCATTTGTGTTTTTATTTATGTTTAAATTATATAAATATTTAACTTTAATTTTTATTAGTAATTTTTATTAGTATAATTAGTTATTTGGACTTGAGATAAATCAATAAATTAATTAATATACGCTATATATCTACATTTTTTATAAGAGATAGTTAGTTAGTCCTTGGATAGTAAATACAGTAGTCGCTCGTATCTAGTACTTCCACGCAAAGAAAATCACGCTCGGAGTTACATACTATCGTATGTGTCGCAAGTATCGGGTGATTTCTATAGATTTGGACACTTAATTATAGAATTTAAAGAATGAATGAGAATGTTTAATAAGAGAGTTTTCATCCAAAACTCATTCGACTGACTTAGAACACATTAAAAGTACTTCCGCGATTATTCATTCAAATGCAACATACAACGGAAATTGAAATATAAGAAAATGTTGCCAATGGCAAGCTAAAACGTGCAAGAACTGAATGTAACTTAGTCTGACATATGATGCAGGAATTAAGGCATGTAATAAGAGAGTTAATGCAACATCCAAGCAGTTAGTATAACATTTCAATAGATCATAAAAGACAATTATTATACCCATAATATAGCAAGAAGAAGAGTACTTTCTATATATATCTGCTCCATACAGTCAAATTAAAACTGTTTGTACCTTTTTTAAGGTTATATTTCTCTACTTAGTATAAAATAGAATATGAATAAGATCTTATCCTTTTATCACTGCGAAATATGCTCCTTTGTTCACATTATGTTAATATTCGATACATAATCGATATTAATATACTTAAATGAGTAAATCGCGAATTCAATAAGCTAACAATAAGCTATCGATAAGCAAGAATGAAAGCAATAAAAGTTCAAAGTGAACGTCCCTTAACAGAATTTTGCATATTTTAATCACAATGCGCTGGCTGCGTTCAGCAGGTTGATTTTAGCTGGCTGCGTTCAGCAGGCACTACCTTAAATTATACCTTTATAAAACTAATGAAAAATTGGTTATAGTTTTCCCTATTAATCAAATCTAAGGAAAAAACCCATTAACATTTTTCTTTGTTTTCTAGTTCAATTCAATATTATCCCTTAGTATGCGCATTAAATATTCTATGGTTTCGTTTTTAGTTTAGCATTTGTCATGGAAATGTTAATGGAAACACAGTTCTAAGCTGAATATTAATTAACGCCGTCATTTGATTATCTATATAAAAAGATAAATGCGTTCATTACAGTCAAATCAAGCAAGGGTAAACAAGTCAGCGGATATAAGTCTGCTGAACACATTCAATGTTTGCCTTAAACATACACGCACACACACACACACATACACACAGAAACGCAGACATTTCTGTTGTTGTATAAAAAAAATATCAGCAAAAAAATGCTGGAAGCCCCAACTTGTTCAAGGGCAGAAATGTCGATTGGAAACAATTCAAAATGTGATATTGGCGTGCGACTCACACACACACACACACACATACATATACGAGCACACACGAACAGACAGATACAACAGCAATCTTGTACCTTTGTAGCATACTGTTCAGTAGCCTTTTGCCTCCCCCCACCCCTCTTCCATTGCATTACAGAGATAACTTGATGACTGCAATAACAGCAAATGAAATTGTAGGTTGAATGCAATTTTAATGTTGACATGGAAAAGGATAACAAAAAGTCAAGAAATGCCATGACAACGTTATGGCAATCCTTTTCCTAAGCACACCCTTGAATAGCAACAAAAAAATTAAAAAGGAAAAAAGGAGGCGTGTTGCCAGGCCTGGCTTCAGCTGACAACAGTTGCAGTAAAATAACAAAAACAGTTTCATGTTGCTGCAACAAAGTTGAATTTATTGATAAAACTTTTTCTCTGACGCTTGTTAGGCCAAGGCAAGTACTCCTCTATATATATATATATGTATGCGTGTGTGTGTATGTGTGAGTGAGTGTGCGTTTGATCTATGTATCGTTGTGTCGGTTAATGCAATATTTAGTAAATGTTTAGTTTGCTTATTAAAATTTAAGTGCCTCGATTCAGGAAGACAAACCGACAAATGGCCACTAAAAACTGGCAACTGGCAACTGGCAGCTAAGGACTTGATTTACATCCAAAGAATACACCTGTCTGTGTTTACTGTCGGCCATATATAATCCTCTCATACAATTTTACAGACATAATTAAGAACATTTGTGCCTGAATCCAGGATACTTACAGAACTGTCAACAGTTGTCACGCGCTGCCACTTGGGGCAACTACCAACTGTGCAAGACGCCTCAAAAGTGGAAGACGGCGATGAGTGTAAAGACGCTGAGGACTATAAGAGGACGATGAGAAGACGCAGAATGAGGACAACAAGGACAACGACATAATCTGGATTATTGTTGGCAAGAAAAACTTTATGGCACTCAACTAAGGCACTTGAAGGACTTGTTGGCTGAAACGGTTTTAAACATTCAAGGAAAAACACAAAGTATACAGAATATAAACACATCTAAAGGACAATGGAAATACGAGTACATTTCATTAGTTTGTCGCCTTATACAACTTTTTTACCTAAGTATACGACATTTCTCTTTCTCTCTTTCTCGATGTTTCCGTTTCTCTCCTTCCTGCAACACTTAACAAAATTAAATGGCAATTTGGCCAATCAAATTAATGCGCCAGTGCGCAAAATTCTTGTAACAATTCTCGGACATAAATTATGGCAATTCCCTTGGGTCACTTGCCTGAGGTCTAATGAAATGCAATTGTGCTCTCCCCCCCTCTCTCACTCTCTCTCTATCTCTCTGCCTCACTTTCGGTCATATCCTGCAGAATTCTTGAATCCGGAACGGACAAGCGTTAATATTAAATGACTTCATTCAACCTGATGACAGGCAGCAATTGAAATCCCACAGCTTATGGTACAGGTGTATATGGTTGTAATATTATAGCTATTCAATACATGTTTGTCCACTGAAGGATAACCACAGGCAAGCTGTGACTATGACTATGCAATTCCCCCATGTCCGGATTCGGCCATTCCGATACATTCCGGTATTTATCCTTGCCGTAACAAAGGACGACAAGTGCAAGCTTGTTTGTATCTACGAGCATGAAATATTTTCAATTACAGTTCTCTTTTTTTTTCGTATAGTTAAAACTGAACCCAAACATACGTGTGTGTATATGTGTGTGGGTGTGTGTGGTAGTCCTCTTGTGGTTTTATTGGTACTATATATAAACCTATGTAGCAGCCCCATTGTGTGGCTTAAACCAACTGAAAAACTACTTGTAGATTGGCAAAAGCTTTGCAAAAGCGGCTTAAATGTTAACAAATCCTGGGGACAACTGCGTAAAGGATATTAAGGAGCGACTGTATAAACAAAATTAAGTATCTTAATGCTGACTATATAATATCCGGGAAGTTGTAATAAATATTACCATAGAAAAGTGGAAAAGAAATGAAAAATATGATATAAATTCCATGCATTTCAACTGGTAGACATAAAAAATATATAAGAGATCTGCAGCAGAGTGAAATGTACGTGCATGGGTGTGTATGTGTGTGTCTTTAAGGGTTTTTTAGTAGCTGTGCATGTCCTTACACACACATATGTAGACATACCTTGTGCCAGTTTATGTGCAATTTCCAGGCACTTTAATGCTTTTAAAACAGCTTCAAAAGGAAACGCGGAAATTGCAGTCGATGCATGCGTTCGCTTTGAGCAAAGGATCCAACCGAATACCAGACAAAAAATCCTTCAAATAATGCATATATCTGCCTTAACGTTTTCAAGTTTTAACATTTTAACGATTTTCATTTACACTTTGGCTTTAAGCCATTAATTATATAATATTTCACTATTAGCCAAATAACCGCAGTAACTCTTAAAGCTGCAAAACTTTCCCTTGTTATTTTGGTTATCTTCTCTTCTCTTTTTTCTTTTTTTTTTTTTTGCTAAAACTTTACCCATTGGCCACAGAAAACAGAAAAACCAACAACTACTGTATCGTTCGTGCAGAACAAACAATGCAACAAAAGTTATCTTTATATATCCTTCACATTTCTATATATACTATAACTATATATACTATATATATGCATATACAAAATAATTTGTATCCTTGCATAGAATTTACACTTGTTATAGTTTTAAATGTTTTGGTATTTATTAATATTTCATTGTAGTCAAAGCCATTTGGCTAAAGTGAAAAGGAATTTTAAAATTAATTTCAATTTGAAAACTGTTCTAAGGATACTAAGCCTTAAACTTAGTTAAGGATATTGCTGTTATATATTTTATTTATAGTTATTAAGTTTCTTTTACTTAAGTGACATATAAAAGTGATAACAAGATACTAACGTTTAAACAAGCAGATCGGCTTAACAATAATTGGTAGCCCAATCAAGGCTCGTTCGAACAAGTTGCGAAAGCTACTCTTTACTTCCATTTGGCTTAAGTCAAAAGGTTCATCGAACATGTAACAAACAAGCATTTTGTTATTGACAAACGAACATGATTGTTGCTATCTTAGAGAAAATTTAAAATAATGATTAAACTTTTTAATTTTAATTAAAATTAATTAACATTTCTTATTTTTAAGTAGTACTCAAGAAAGGAAACTCGAAATGTATGTTTAATGATACATAATTAACGTGAGATAAATAAAGTATATATCGATTATAAGATGCACAGCTTATATGCAAATATTGCTTAAATGCAAGATTATGGTATTTTTCAACATCATGAAACAATTTAGTACTAAATTTAGCCTTACAAATACAAAAAATTGCTTATAAGAAAATATTTCGTATAAACAAATAAAAAATCGTTAATTTGGAATCAGTTTATATAAATTTTTATCGGTTTTAGGCAAATTATAAGCTGTAGGACAGCAATATTAAAATTTTTGATATCATTTTATATATAACATGCTGTTAAATATTCTGTTTTTGTTTTTTATTTATAGCTGACGAACAGCATAAAATATAAATTTAAGTAAACTTGTAAGCCTGTTGTTTATTTTATAATAATCATTTAAATTCAACGTATTTGCATACAACTCATGATTGCCTAAAAGAAAATATCGAATATATGCAAAAATATTTCTGCATTATAGGTTTTGCATATAAACGGTTTATACTGTAATACATATACAATACATTACATCTAAGGGAGGAGAGATACACATAGACTAGGTAACTGGATATATGGTGGAATGTCTTTCAGAAGCTGAAGAAATTTTTAGGTACCTTTCAATGCTTTTCGAAAGCGGGTACATATGTACCAAAGGGAATTTACATGTTTGTACCAAACAATATTGCACTAAAAATATTTAAAAATTCTTGTTAAATTCATTTAAAAATATTTATCCCACAATGATATGAAATTCCCAATAAATCAGCAAAAGTTGCAGTGATGGTACGGAAAAAAAAAACAGAAAAATTCTTATGCTGCAGCTGTGGAATGTGACATGATGCTGTTAACAATTTGGTAACTCTTTGTGCACATATTTTAAATGTAATAAAATAAAAATTAAATTATATTGAATTGAAACTGCAACGATTTTGTGCACTAGTAACCTATACTGTAGTTTGGAATATTTTTATATCAAAAATAATATTAAATAATTGTTATGGAAATGTTGTTTCTGTATTCTTTTAAAAGTTATTTTTAGAAGAAACTGCAATATAATTAAAATATTTTATTCTTTATATTATAGTGTATTTCTATACAGAGCGACATCCGCCTAATTGCAGTGCTGTACGAACGAAATTTAAGTTTTCAAGATCGAACATGTTTGCTTTCATATCAGACAATGCTCTAAGATCAAAGCTACACAAGTAAACGCATGTTACAGTCGCGTCGCGCAATATTCATTACACTAGAAACTTTGTGGTGTATATCTGAAGTGCAAGTATTTGAAAGGCAGTAATTTTTTAAGCTACACCTTAGTGGTTAGCCGGCTGCGCCCAATTGGGTTCTAATTTTTTGATAAAAAGGACACAAAGAGGTCTTAGGACCCTCGGCTTCCTTAATAATAATAATAAAAAAAAAAAAAAAAAAGTAATTTTAAGACTTTTTCAAGTCTAAACTTTTCCAAGTATTGCTAAACCGTGCACGTCGATAGATAGCCAAGTGTCCTTTGTACGAACCAAACTTCATACAATTATATAGAAAATAGAATAAACCCGCAGAAATAAGAATAGATTGCAGACATCGCAGTAGACTCTCAATACGTCTACTCTCTGTTCGTCCCTTCAAGCAATCTAAGCAGCAAGGTTTTGTTTAAATATTCAGAATATCAATAAGACTGTCCTTATACTAAATGCGGTCATAAAAAGTAAAAATATTTATACTTTCGTATGGGGTTTGATTTGCTATTATATCATCTGAAAATGTGTTGTTAATGTATCAATGTGATAGTAATTGTTTCGACCAGATCAATGTTTTCACAAGCTTGTACAGTAATAAAATGCGACTCTCTATTTGTTTTCCTCTTTAACTGCTTATATTTAAGTGTTCTACTCAGTTAAAGAAGTTCTATCGCTGTGTTAAGAGTATTTAATTCATAATTCCCGCAGACTTCATTAAGAGTATTCTAAATTGTTAAATAATTAACTAGGTTTTTATTTATATAGTTGTAACTTTTATTTTATTCCATTAACGGTTTTCAACTGTGGACCAGCATGTGCTCTCAGCGTGTTAATTATTTTCACACATGCCCCACACTCCACCTCCATTTTTTTTACAGTGTATAAATATTTATGCTGTAATACCAGCACCTTTGGATACCCGCAACCATGTGTAACGGACACCAACATATATTGTTGTAGGTTACACCTGACTGGCAACTTTTCACTCTTTTTCCCACTGTTTATTCAAGGCAAATATATTTTTTTTAACGTTGATGCCAACCAGGCGAGCACAGAGAAACCCACAGAGCAGACATCCACTGGGGAACTGGATGGCGTGTGTAGCTCCTGTTGCTGTTTGACTTTTTCTCTTTATTGAACTGTCTTCTTGCCATGAAGTGTCCAGAATGCTGTCAGGCATAGCAACACGCCCGGCACACATATACGCACTGATGAAACAGTTAAGCCAAATTTGACCTTTGTTAGCCAACATTCTTGCCATTTTTAAGTTCTGACTGGCTGAATGGCTTACTGCCTCACTGGCTGACTGGTTGGCTGGTTGGCTGGCTGGCTGGTTGACTGGTTGTTGGATGCTAACGAGTGTAACTCATGGACTCCTTTGTTATCAAACTCAAACATCCGCCCTTACACACTTCTACTGTCTGATTGTGTGTGTGTGTATGTGTATACGTGCGTGTGTGTGTGTCTATATGTGTGTGCGTGTGTCAACATAACAAAAGCTGCCATTTGCCCCGGGACTTGATGACTTTGCGTTGTTTGTGAGTGTCGAGCGTGTTTCTCACATGGCACTCGTCACATTTTACTGCATACTTTTAGGCGCTTGCAGCAGCCGCAACTGTCGGCTTTACCTTATTGTTGCTGTTGCTGTTGCTTTAGCTTTTGCCGTTGTTTGTTGTATGACTTTGTATTTGTATTTGTTTTGCCTTTTGTTATTGTTATTCGAAATTTGCATACAAAGTGTAAAGGCAATTGGGCCATTTAGGCCCTACAAACCAAAGAAAAAGAAAAGAACGCAGAAGACGAGTAGAGAAGAAAACTAAAAATGGTAACTAATTTGAGCCCAAGGACCTCTCTTAGGCATCTTAAATAAAACAAGTTATGCTCAAAGGATTTGAATCAACCAACAGTTCCAAGTGTTTTTCATTACACTTATTTTCTACCATCCTTCAATCTCGATTTGAAGGATTCTCAATCCTGCAAATAATGCCGAGCATGTGTAGAACTTTTGTTTTACCAGCTGCAAAATTAACGAAACAAAAAAGTAGAGGAAATCAGAGAATTTGCTGGAATTTTATGCAAAGCCACAAAGACAAAACCCTTAACAAAACCTTACCTGAAATTCTTTTCCCATACCAAAACGAAGTAAAATGCAAAAGTTTTCGCAAAAGGAAAATTGCATGTGAGACACAAATTCCTTAAGCGATTTGGTTCTTTAGCAATAAGTTTCAGCCGGATATTAAACTTCTTCAATTTCCCACTGTATTCTCCATATGCTTGAAATATATTTTTCATTATTTTAAATTTACAAAAGTAACAATTTAAATAATCAATGGTAGCTGCGTTTGTTATCCATTTAAGCTACTGTTAACCACAATGGGAGTAGGATTAATCTTTGGCAGAATTAAATAACTGACATACAAATATTCTGTTTGATAGGATAACAGACAATTTGATATTTGAGCTCAAAAGGTAGATAGTTACAATCGATTCTTCTTTGAGCTTCGAAATTAAGATTGAATTAAGCAAGTCCTTACTGTACTCTTAATAGGTTTAATATTTGCAATATGTTCTGATTTGGGAGAAACCAAATAGAACATTGCTTTCTTTAAACTTATTATTGATACAAAAGTTGCTTCTATGTTTAAATCTTTTGATGTAATGTATCAATGATTGATGTAAGATATTAATAGGGATTATTTATCCGCTATTACAAAGTATGTTTTTTAACGAGTTGTTCATTAAAAGTAAATAAAAAGAATATAGTAATATTATATTTTTGAAATAGAACAGGGATTTGTTTATCTTATCCGAGCTATAAACTGCGAATAGATGTAACAATTGTGATGTATAAATTTTATGGATTATGATGTCAAATGCTGATGGCTTTGAGCTGTTTGTTGTTAACGTGTCCTTTAAACCTGTTTAAAATATGTAATGCGCACAGCCAAGTCACAAAGGAGGTTGAAAATTTATGTAATCCATGTTTAAGCCAATGATAAGATTTGTGGCTCACTGTACTTAACGAGTGTACGGGAATCCGCATGCTTAATACTGTTAGTCAGGACATGACAGGACAGCGTGACATACACACAAAGATAGGGAGGAGCGGTTGTGGGCTTATGGCTTATGGCTTAATGAAGCGTCGACTAAATGGACAACCGAACATAAATGGGCCAACTGACACGCATGTGGTCACGACTCGAGGACAGCTCAAAGGCAAAAGCAAAGCGAAAGGCAAAAGCAAAGGCAAAGGCAGAGTGAAGGCTAAAACCAAAGCCAAAGCTAAAGCTAAAGAAGGATATAAAAGCTTGTAATAGTTTTGTTTACTATCCTTGTCTCCCTTTCTATGTGTTTTTCTTCCCCTTAGGCTAGTCGATGGGCCATATCTGTTGCGTCGAATATGCAGCTCATCATCCGTATAATCTGGTCTAGAATCAATGAGTATCATTCCAATCGATTGGTTATATGATTTTCCGCTCATCGAAGCATTCATTCAATGTTTAGAATTTGAATAGTTTGACAACTGTTTGAAACGTGGACTACATTATTATTTGACTGATTCAATTTGAATTGCAAATACATTTGAATGTATTCAAATTGTGGTGAAGTTTGTCTGCTGATATACGTGAATGTAATCCTTAATCCTTCTTGGTTAAACATCATCAGCGTATCAGTTGGATAAGGTCATTGCCAGACTTCTATGTATATATATATAAATAAATATATATTTTGTGTCCTTTTCTTTGTTCTTTGTCATTTTACCAATGTGGCATACAATAAAAACAATAAGACACACTTGCCTCACTCTCCACGCTGTCATCACTCTCCCATTCCTTTAGGCTTATTTTTGCTTGTTAGTTGCGCTGACTTACTCAATTCTGTTGTACCACGCGGCGTATGAGTAATCATTTTATTGCACGACCCTAAAATGTACACACAAAGCATATTAAAGCTTATACTGTATATGTATATACATATAAGTATGTGTGTGCGTGTACTTTTATAACACACTGTAACGCCCTTTAATTTTACGCAAATTTTGTTTGCCTAAATTAAAATAAACGCTCTGAGCCAAGTTGAAAAGTCGGCTAAAAAAGCATCTCATTGCATTTTCCATTTTCCATGTGAGCCCATTAATTTTGGTTATATTTTTGTTGAAATTTATGTGTGTAACATAACCAGAGTATCAAAATATTCAATTATTCAGTATATATATTCAGGTATATTCACATATTCACATATACACACATATACACACATGGGCACAAAAGCCCTTAATCCTTGTGCCTTGGGAAACCAATGAAAATTGCCTGCTGAAAAGTATAATAATGGAAAATTCAAATTCAATTGTGAAAACTCGTTAAACATTTAAAAGAATTTCAAATAATTCAACAACATTTCTCACCTCCGCTACCCCCTCCCAAGAGGTTCCCAACTTGCCAGAAACCCAACGAATATTACGAGATTTTTTATTGCAATTGCAGATAAATTACAACTGACCACACGATAATGGTTATGGGGTCTAACCCCTAGACAAAACCGGAATTTAAACTTAACTTATAAATAATATATATAAATATATACATATACAGTAGACTCTCGATAGTTAGCTATTGTAGGTATTAATATTATTCAGATTTTAAATAAAGTTTTCTTAACTTTTTGCAGTTGATTTTAGTATTAGTTTTAAATTTTTTTTACTTTGTTTTCCATTTTTTATTCATTCCACCTTAAACAAACTATTATAATAAATATTTTTTATATAATATTTACATATTATAATATACCTATATAATATAATTATATTTATACATATATGTATATATAATTTTCTTTTTAATTTAATTTATTTTAATTTTTTTGTAGCGAAGTTAACGCCTAATTTTATGCTTATTTGTCATAAAATAAAATATCAAGCAAAATAGTTTATAAAAATTAACGGTAATTTAGCTGCATTTAGCATTACAAATTAAACAATATTTTTATAAAAAATTAAATTAAATATTTTATTATTTAAATCAAATTGTTATACAAATTATCAAAGGCGCCAAAGGTTATACGATTTTAGAAATTTCTTTCATGGGGTCGAAGCTGCTGTATATTAAGTATAGAGAATGTATGCAAATTGTCGAGAGTTTACTGTATACTCTATATAATACTATATACTAGTCCATGCTAGGCAGTAGGTATGTAGGTAATGGACAGGGCGACGTACTCGACCCCCATCAAGGTAATGCCTTTTGCGCAACATTTAAAATCAAAAACAAATTCATTAAAAATTTGCCTGATGACGTACACAACATAATAAAGCTTTTGATGTGCAACTGTAAATGTATCTATAACTGTAAATGTATTTGCATCTGTATCTGTATCTGTATCTTTAACTATAGTATGTATATAGTATCTGTATCCAACACGTGCGAAACGGCACTCAAGTTGAACGATTCTGTTGACAGTTTGCCAGTCGTTTGATAGCGTTTGCTTCTAGCTGTTAGCTGTTAGCTGGGGTAAACTTATCGCCAGAGGTTCTACTTGACCAGAAGATGTCGTAAATCTCTCATTCATACCTCTATATGATAAGAGTAAGGGCATAGACCGTATACACACTCATACACACTCTCCCACTCACACACACATACACATACACAGTAAACACTTAGTTAGTACGAGTGGAAACAGCTCCAGTGAAAACAGTCGCAACGCGTTTGTCATCGAGTTCAGATCGGTTACCATGTCGGTGTCCAAGACATTTGTGCTACTGGCAATTGCTCTGATGAGCAGCCTCTGCCTGTTCCCAGTAGCCATACAATGTGACAGTGACTCCTACTATGAGAAGTATTATGCCGCGAGACGCTATGTGCCGATCAAGCGTAATGCTCCATTGACATTCAACTTTACACTATGGCTGGGAACAGAGGATCAACTGGCGAGCTATGAGCAACCTGCTCTTGTGGGTAATCTGGCAGCATTGGGTAACTGGCGTGCAGATCAAGCCATATTGCTGAACCGCACAAAGGTGCACAATGTCTGGACGGGAACGGTGTTACTGCCACAGAACAGCAGCGTGGAGTATCGTTACTTTGTTGCTGCCGTCGGACGCACTGGTAGAGTGCAGGTGCGTCGTTGGGAGTCACATGTCCTGCCACATGCATTCAACACTACTAAGGTGCCAGGCAACCGCAGCGATATTCTGGGCAACATCGAAGGACAACGTCAGCTGACACGCGGCTGGCTCCAGAGCAACGTTACAATCGTTCAGTTCAAATTCTTCTATCAGGCACTGCGTCTCGAGGAGCAGAATGTGCCGGAGGCAGCTAGTCTGCGCCTGCGCTTACAGCCAGTACATCCACAAAGCCTCTCACCCATTTTAAGCTCCGCTACTGCCAATGTGGAGTACGCACGGATGATCTATAGCGACAGTCACCTGAAGCCACAGCCAGAGTTTGGTGTACCCTATGCTAATGAAAAGGATTTGCTTATGTTCCATGTCTCAGTGGAGCAGCTGGATCAGGTTGCCTACAAGCTGGAAGTGTACAGTGAGCAACAGGATCTTGTGCGTCTGTTGGGCTCTGCACAGCTGGATCCCAGCTTGTTGCACGGCAGCGAAGGCAATTGGAGTCTTCAACTGATCTCTCCCATCTGGCAGCGAGTTGTTGGCGACTTGCAGCTGGAGTACCTTGTAGTGCGTCCCATGGTCAATGTGAGCACAGACTTCCGCACGAGCTTCGTCCACTATTGGAGAAGCAATTGGACTGCACTGGAGATTGGTCATCGTGGGCTGGGAAAAAGCCTTTCACTAAGCTCAGCTGCAGCTGCTCCACTCATCGAGAACACTTTGGGCTCCATGCTGGCTGCAGGTAAGAAGGGTGCCGATATGGTGGAGTTCGATGTGCATTTGACAAGTGACCTGGTGCCCATTATTCATCATGATTACGCCATACGTGTGTGCATTCACTCGAAGACACCAACGAGTCGCAATGATCTAACCGAGGTTAAGATCAAGGACATTACCTACGAGCAACTGAAACAGCTGAAAACATATCAGATTGTGGGCAACAAGATCATTGAATACCCCGCCCATAGCAATGTGGAACAAGTGGAGCAACGCATGTTTCCCACACTACAGGATTTCTTTGAGCAAGTTAACCAAAGCGTTGGATTCGACATTGAGATTAAATGGCCTCAACTTCAATCCGATGGAAACTATGAGAGTATTCAGACACTCGACAAGAATCTATTTGTGGATCGCATTCTTGATGTGGTGCAACGTTACGGCTGTGGCCGTCTCAACATTCTGAAGAGCTTCGATGCTGATCTCTGCACGCTTCTACGATTCAAACAGAACATGTATCCAGTGCTCTTCCTGACGAGCAGTACGGAGAACGCTTTCACCGATCCACGTACCAGCACCGTGGAGCAAAGTATCAACTTCGCCCAGGCCATGGATCTGGGTGGCATAGTACCTAATGCAGTATTCATCAAAACTGATCCCACGCTGGTAAAGCGAGCCAAGTCCCAGGTTCCATTAATATTACTCTGGGGCTCAGACATTAAGGATCGCGATGCCATCAATTGGTTCCACCAGCAGGGCGTCGATGCTGTCGTCTACGATCGCATGGACCTCTGGCTGCCCCCAAATAGAACAGGCGCCTTTGGAGCGGAAGATGATCTTCCCGATTTCTTTCAATTGCAGTGTCTGTCCAAGAATCGTGTCCACAATGCAACCATTGAGAGTATTCTAAGTAACGTTAATGTTCTCTAGATCTTCCCTAGCTTATCCTTATTTACTTACTAAGATTTGATGCCGAACTAATAAAAACGTAATCCTAGAAGTCTTTAGACAGTTTTTCTCCCATGAAAGAGAGAGAAAGGATACCAATTTATAAAATAATTGCCTTTTCCTTTTCCCTCCATTCTTTTTCCTGCTTACAACAAAAGAAAATCAACTAAAGAAAAACTCTGCTCAATTCCCTTATTATTCTTTGCAGCACAGCAAAGTTTTTCATGGAAAAAAGGATAAAGAATGCACTAAAAACCAGCAGGATTATAGCTCACTCTTTTCCAAGGATAACAATGCTGAAACTTTTTCTATAAAAGCAAAAATTGAATTTATTTTTTTCTATAAAAATTTTTTAATTTTTTTGTACGGCAGTAAAAGTTGAACTTGAAATTTAAATGTTTAATGAAATCATTGCCACTAATAGATCCCATACTCTGTCATGTCATTTCATGTCAGTTCATGTCATGTCATTTCATGTCATCTCAAATGAGCTGAGCTGAGTTGAGAGCTCTTTCCATACCAGCGACTAGCCCCAAGCAGAGTGGTCAATCATTGCTCGCAGCTGTCCAGTGCTGATTACGATGATGCAACTGCAGTGGCCCTTCCACTGCCCCACCACCAATCTATTCCCTATCCCACTGAGCTTTCCAACCACCCCAAATCTGTATTCAGCACCCATGTCCACATCTGGATGAGTTCATGAACGAGTGAGAGCCCCATTTGGATTGATAGTCTGATGCGACACCACAGATACAATGTAGGTTTTCTCTTATTGGGGTGGCATATTTATATTATATACTAGTTGCATGTTACATATATACTTATACATATATATGATATATGAAAGATATATTATATATTATTCCCTGCCTCATCTCATCCAGAAGTTGACAGATCGCAATTGGACTTTAGCTTTCACTTAGCTTCTTGCTGTCTTTGCTTAAGCTTGAAATAATAAATTGTCTACGTATTCGATTATTTGTATATATATTCCTGAAACGAGAAGTACAGTAAACACTTATATTAAGGAACACATGATTTATTTAAATATTTATAAGTTTTTTTGTAAAAAATTCTTAATCAATTTGAAATTTTCAACGAAACTTTAAGGTACATTTCGTACATAAAGACGTCTGCAGTTTAGTAGAGACTTGAACCAACAAACCTTTAAACGAATAGCTTAAATTGGATTGTTCATTCACATAGGAAGCTCGATAAATATTTTATTGATACTTTTATTTGTATTGTATATACTATGCAGTCAGGTCTATATAGTATAAACAATATAACAAATTGATAATAATTTCAATGCAAAATGCATTTATTTTCTTTTTCTACAATTTATTTCCGGTATTGTTAGTTTACGAGGTTCTTCTGTAAACACAATTTTATTCTGCTATTTGCATATCACATAACTTTAGATATATATTTTTTGTAACCCATTTTTCTAGGTTTAGCAAAAGTTTCCCATATGTAAATGATGTATATATATCGTGATTTATCTTATAGACTCATCTGATTCATTATGTGTTTATATTTAAGAGTATGCTAATAGAAATTAATACAAATTGGCCTCCAGTTGGAATCGTTTCTAGTTCTAGTTTATAGTTTGTAATTATAATTTTTAATTTATTGTAGAAACTAAAATTAGCACAAATAATTACTATATATATACCTCTATAGATACGCATAAACTGACTTGGAATACATTAGCTATAATTGGTTTAGGCTCAGAAATAATTTAAAGGTTTATGTGAGGCTTAAAACATTGTACAGTTCTCTTATTTTTTCTCTTTACTTCATTTTCTATTTCGCCCATCCATTCTTTTCCTATTTTCCTTTAAGCTAATTGAAGATACCTTTTATTATTCAATTAAGAGTGCGTATTTAGTCTATTACAATGGATATTATTGAAATAGCTAAAATTAAATATTTTGTGCTACTTTTACATTGGCTGCGTTCAGCAGTAGAAATCGCATATTGATTTACCGTTGATCACCCCGTGTTTATGACAATATTTTGTACTTACTCTTAGATATTATATTAACCAATTTTAAGTATGATATAAAAAGATCTTAAGTAAATGTTAAACAATAGTTAACATAAAAATGAAATAATATAAATTATAAAAATCATAAAATTTGAAAATTGATAGTTGATAGTTGATAATTTTCATTCAACATTCAGCAATAAGAACTATTTATAGCATCTTCATAGACATGAGACATGACACATATACAGTCACACACATGCATAACATTATATAGAAACGTGACCAGTCGGTCGATTCTATAACCTTGACTGTAATACGTTAAAGTCCATTCTATTGATTATCAGAGAGATTCACGTGCTAAAACCAGACTTAAGTTATAAACAAATGAATCGTCTGATTTTTGGTTGCTCACCGCCAAAACATGAATATGATTAGAGACATATATGTGAATATATAATTATTGCTATATATATTTATACATAGTCATAAAGATAGAAAAGTATTTTTATGCTTATCGCAGATGTTTGTACCTAATTTGATTATTTTAATCGCTATTAAAAAAGTCTCGAATCATTTACTGACACTTACAAAATTATTTATGATTTATTTTTGGTATTATGCTTTTAGAAATTATTCATTAATTTATGATTATTATTCATTTAGTTATTTATTTATAAATATATTTAATTATTTGTTTATTTGATGATAAAATATTATTTATGTAATGAATTCAAATATAAATCCATCAATATAAATATCCTTTTGGTAATAAGCTTATACTGTGCCTATGGAATTTGATTTAGACATTAGATGTTAGAGTTTCCTTACGATTAACCGGCATGAATTGCTTTTGCTTTACAGCGCCAACTGATGGACGCTTATATCCGGCAGAAGCGCGCCTCACCGGGAATGGTTCAGGCTAGCGATCTGCAGATAACCCGACCGATGTCCGGGATGCGGGGTAATCGTGAATTGCACGCTTACGATGGTCCTATGCAGTTTATAGGCTCCACACAGAATCCCGATCAGATACTGACCAACAACAGTAGCAGCAGCGTAGCCCTGTCCAGCACCATAAATTCCAGTCGGAACAACTCAAACAATTTGCGTAGCCTCAGCACCATCAACCAGGAAGGTAAGTTTGCTGCACGTGTTCTTTGGGATTCCCTTGATGATTCGAATTTAATTTACAGACTTAATTGAGGAGATCTCCTCACATGAACTAGAGGATGAGGAGAGCAGTCCTGTTACGGTAGTGGAGCAACCACTTGCACCGCTGAGTGCCAACTCAACACATTCGCAGCGCCTACGCATGGGACAGAAATCCTTTGATGATACTCTGGACGAAGATGACTATGCGAATAGAAATATATCGAGCGCTGCTCCGATTCGACCTGTTGGCATTGGTTCACCCTACAAAGGCTCTGATGCACCCGACAGCAGCAATGGAGGACCGGTGAATGATAGTGGAAGTGTTGGTGGCAGCGGAGAGTCCGAAGGTGATGTTATCGGGAACATGGATCAGTTTGTCATGCAACCAGCGCCACAAGGTGTTCTTTACAAGTGCCGCATTACAAGGGATCGCAAGGGTATGGACCGTGGTCTCTTCCCCATTTACTATCTACACCTGGAGCGAGACTACGGCAAGAAAATCTTTCTGCTTGGTGGTAAGTTTGTCAGTCTTTCCGTAACATAGCCAGGATTTGACCATTTCTCCTTTGCCTGCACAGGACGCAAGCGAAAGAAGAGCAAAACATCAAATTATATCGTCAGCTGCGATCCCACGGACTTATCACGTAACGCAGATGGATTCTGCGGCAAACTGCGTTCCAATGTATTTGGCACTTCGTTCACAGTGTTCGACAATGGCAACAAGGAAAGCACAGAGAATCCTCGGCTCGATCTGGCTGTCATCATCTATGTAAGTAACAGGCACCTCTAAGGTAATCCAACAATTGCTCAACAATTATTGATTCCTAGGATACGAACATTCTGGGCTTTAAAGGACCACGTAATATGACAGTAATACTGCCTGGTATGACAGAGGATGATCAGCGTGTCAAGATTAGTTCGGCGGATCCAAAGCAACAAGGCATATTGGATCTATGGAAGATGAAGGTAACCCAGACTCACTGCTTCAATAATATGTACCCTAACATCAATTTAAATCTTATCCTAGAATTTGGACAACATTGTGGAGCTGCACAACAAAACGCCTGTTTGGAACGACGAGACCCAATCCTATGTACTCAATTTTCATGGTCGCGTCACGCAGGCATCTGTCAAGAACTTTCAGCTGGTACACGATTCCGATCCCGAATATATTGTCATGCAATTTGGTCGCACATCCGAAGATGTCTTCACCATGGATTACCGCTATCCGCTCTGTGCCATGCAGGCATTTGCTATAGCCCTCAGTAGTTTCGATGGAAAGATAGCCTGCGAGTAAACTGACATACTGCTCGGGATAATCCTCTCGCATATTGCGATTGCCTTATTTATACGACTATCCAAAGAAACCCCAAACTAATAACACTAAGTAGTCGTTTAGGAACTAAGATATATCTTATATATAAATATGTATAATCATAAGTTTCACGAATATAGGGGAACTTTTTGTTAACCAAACAAATATATTTATAAGATATATCAATAGATCTTTATATATGTTAGTTATAAGGTATACCACATTGAAATAGTAACGACAGTTCTATACTCTTTAGGCATTTCTGTCATCCTAAGATTTACATCTGCTTTACACCTCCTTTACATTTCGATGTACTTTTAAATAAGTCTAGAATAGTTCGTAAACTTAGAATCTATTTACTATATTCAACAGGTAAAATTGAAAATCACTTTTTTTTTTAATTTAGATATTGTTTATATAAATTAAAATTATCATATTATTGTTTATATATGTAAACAGAAGATTTAAAATATTACCATCAGAAAACCGTACAGAAAAATCTCGATAATGTAGACATATCTAAAATAATTTAATTTATATTACTGAAATGTTCTCATAATGCCATTATTCTAATTGCTTGGTATTCCTGAAGACTCTTTCAAATTAAATAATTACCTCAGATGCAGAATGGTTAATATGTCAGAGTTCTTCTACAAATTTCTACTTCTTTGTAAAAAATGCATACACATTTTTAAAATAACTTTATCTTCATTTAAATACAATTGTCTCTTATTATTCTTTACTCCTTTTCAAAGAGATAATTACCACAAATTTCTATAAAGAAAAAAAACAAGTAAAGATTCAACTTTTATTTATGGTGTAAATATACTACATGAAATTTTCTATATAATGATTGTAATAATAATGATGTATTAATGTGCAGATTAAATTGCAACAGTTTACCATTATGGAGAATATACTGTACCTAGTGGCCTACACATTGTTAAAAAGAGTAACCGTAGTATATAGTAAATGTAAAGTATAGTAAATAGTCCATATAAAGTCAACCATTCTAGTCATTGGAAGTGCTCATAAGAATAGAATAGAATAGTATGTGTAGCATATAATAAAATATATAATCATATATATATATATTCATAATCAATTAAGTTGTGTAAGTTTAACAATATGTACCATTGAAATTCAAAATGTGCTCACCGATTTTGTAGAAGTCTTATTGCGATTACCATGAAGTAACGTAAGACTAAACAAATATCTCCAAAATTAAAATCAAAAATATTAATTAATAAGTCTATTGAATATATATATATATATATTTAAATCAAATATTTTCTTTCAGTTATGCTCAAATCGTCTATTGTAATTATAAGAAGAAAAAAATATCTATATTAAAAATCTGTATCAAAAATGAAAGAATCATCTCTTGCATATTGTAATTATTTTAATATTATGTATATAATCTGATTATTTTTCAGAATGTATTTACTAACAATATCTTGTTAAGATATTGATAATAAATCTAAATCAAAAACTTATAAAATAAAATAACAAAACTAAAATTTTAGTCTTTACTAATTAATTTTCCATTTAATTTACTTTTAGAATGGTATTATACTTAATAAAAGTGTTAATATTAATCATTATCATCGATCCATAGCTAATTTAAGATCTTATTATGCGAACTATGGAAAATGGAGCTGACGAACTTACCGATAACTGTAGAAGCGTTACCAACAGTGTTGCCAGGTTTAAAGCACGCAAATATGCTAGATTTGCAATGGACCTGCCAAAACAAGCTGTAAATTTAACTTTAGTAAGCTAAAACTTAAACTAAACGAAAAGTATGTGAAAATGTAAGAAATTCCATGAATTGGATCTAAGGACACATATTTATCGGGACATTTTCAGGTACTGACTAAAATAAAATAAAAACATCGCCTCCTCAATATCTCTGCTCAATTTGAACACATTCTTTACTACAAAAAAAGGTCGGCTCAAAAGAAACATGCTATTCAAAAATCTAAATATTCTAGATTTCAAGCTATAAGCTTAACACAAAGCTTATATTTGCCACAAATATGCTAGATATAGCATATTATGGGCTAAACTGGCAATACTGATAGCAACCGCAACCAAATATAATAATGAATGAACTTTACTGTTGCAGGAACAGGCACAATGCAGTAGGTGTGAAAAGAAGACAGCATGTTCTAGCAAATGCTCAGTGCAATTGGCTACTATTGTTATACTGCTCACACAAACTGTTATAATTTATGCATGCTCAGCAATATTATAGGCAGTAACTAGTTTGTGTCTCCGCTAATTGATATGTTGGAAATGCATAGCAATCACAATGAAACATAATAATGATCGAACGAAGGAACAGACGCACAAGACTATACCTTGAGTATGAAAAGAGGATAGCACGATCTATGCTTAGTTGCTTTGACAGGTTGTAGGTCTATTGCTATAAAATATTTGTGCAATGGCCTTATTTTCTAATGCAATCGAAATTCAACTTATGTTTAAACCAATAAGGAGAAGAATTGTAAAAGTAATTTAACATTTTAAAAATCTTCTATGAAAAAGATAATTTTTATCAGCATCGTCAATGGCCATGTAATAGGCGAACAGAATCAGCAACTAGCATACAATGAAACTAAGAATGTAACTAATGTGCAAGCAGAACAGCTAGTGCTGATTCGTGCTTATCCTTTTTAGCATGTAACAAATTTAAAAATTGTAGTTATATTGACTACTATTCTATAGTGAATTCATAAACTGTTATATTTTAATTCCCCTGTGGCAAATAACCAATTAGAATTGATATTGACAACTATATCTGCACTGCTCCCACAAACTGTTATACTTTTTAACACCAGTGCTGTCAGGTTTGAAGCACGCAAACATGCTAAATTTGCAATAAAAACATGCCAAAATAAGCTGAAATTGAAAATATAAGCTAAAATATAAACTTAAGGAAAAACTATGGGAAAATTTAAAAAAAATTCTATAAATTTTGAATTTTTTGTCGAATTAAAAATTCAGAGTTTAGTTTCTGCAGTTGCTTTTGCTATTCCTTTGAAAATTTATTTTGTAATGTAACACAAAATATTATCTATGGAGAAATAATGTAATATTATAAGTGATGTTACTTACAATAGTTGCGGTCAATATGTAAATACAATTTATTGTAAGTTTATGCCTTTAAGTACAGTTTTACAATTTCACTTGTATACAATAAATGCAAGTTTTGTTCGCTTGTACATAATTATAGTTAAAAAAACCTTTGAATATATTTACAAAATAAAATCAGACTGGGATTACATACTTTTTCGGCTGTTAACTCGCGTCTTTTATCAATATTCGATTAAAATCGTAAAAAAAAGTGGTACAGACGCGACTAAAATATTTCTTAAATATACTTAGAAGTTAAGGACAAGAGTTGTTATGAACGCGTGCGAGCTTTATGCATACCAGGACTTTCAGGCAGCTTGAATTCGAGCGGATCGTAGTTCTCGTATGCTAATTGTCGTTCAGGTGACTTATCAGGTAACTTGTTGATTTTATGCAGACGTGAGAGCACAATCTGTAGGTGGCGAACTATATAGTCCTCGCCTGGTGCAAGATGTTTCGCGAACTGCAGACAGGCAGCTGCCTTGGCTAACCATTTGCGCTCCACAAAAACAACGCAAAGATTATGAATACCTTGAGTATTGTATGGCTCATATCGCAATATACTTTGATAACAATTTTCGGCAGCATCCAGATCTTTCATGTTATTAATATAGATGTCACCCAACAGTATGAGTCCTTTAACATGTGATGGATGATGGCGTATCAATCGATGTAAGAAAGGTACAGCGTCCAAGGGCCTCTTGATGTCAGCTAAGAGCAAAGCCAAATTAAAGAGCGCGCTACGAAAGTCTGATTTAAGATGAATAGCACGCTTGAAGAACTGTTCGGCTTCGTCAAAGCTGGATTCATCCATGGCTAACATGCCCAGATTAAAGTAGACTTTCTCATTGTTCACATCTTTTGCCAGCACCTTGTAAAGGCGGGTTCGTGATAGATGTCGTGCCTCTTCTCCCCCCAATTCCTGCAGCAGTATAGCGGAGTTAAGTAGCGCTTGCTCGTGATCTGGATATAGATCAATGGCTTTGTTGAAATATACGTGCGCCTGCTGGCTCTTTTTCTGCTCCAGGGATACAACTCCCAAATTATAATAGATATCGGCGTTATCGCTGTCATACAGCAACGCTTGTTCATACACCTCCTGCGCCTGGGCAGTTCGGTTTAACTTCATAAGAATGTCACCACGATTAATATAGGCCTGTAAAAAGTATTATAAGTATACCGGAGATAACTTTGATCATTGTAGAACTTAAGCTCACCTGAACATAGTCACTGCGCATGCTAATTGCTTGTCTATAGAGATGATCCGCTTCTTCCAGACGTGTTTGATTTTTTGCTATTAAATTCGCAAGATTTATAAATACGTTCAGGTGGTTGGGTGCAATGCGTGCATGGTAGTTAACGCCGGGTTTAACCTGAGGGAATAGCGCTTTCGCACGTAGGTATGCCTGCTCTGCCTCGGCATACCGCTTGAGGTTATTGTAGGTACGGCCAACATTTATGTGTGCACCAATATCATCGTCTTGAATGCGCACCGCTTGTTGAAAGTACAGCAGAGCCTCCTCGTAATGTGCTTCGTTCTCCAGTGCGTGTCCCACATTATTATAAAGTTTGGCATTCCGTTGATTGACGTGTACACCAGACATGAACAGCGAGTACTCGGTTCGCCAGTCCCAGTTGCGTTGGTATGTTTTCAACGCGTGCGCCAGCAACAGCACAACAAGTGCACCATGCGCCAGACGCCCCCAACTAGACGACCAACGTTGCCTCAGTTGTTCAAAGCCGTAGGCAACCAATAAGCAGTAGCCCATCGATGGCATATATAAAATACGTTCTGCCACAACAAATCCCACTGGAAAAAATAGATTTGAAGCAGGGAGAAACGGGAGCACCAACCATCCGAGGCACATCAACAACGTCCGGGATTGCGACAAGCTGCGTGTCAAACATGCCTTGACCGTTAAAGCGGCCAGACATAGAAACGCACAAACTGTTGCCACATTTCGTGCATCCGCAAATCCCTCCAGCAGTGGAATTGTGCCTACAATCAAATTTATTGATAATTAATTTATGTCTATAATAATTATCCATGCTTGTACTCACCCATGGTCCAATCGCAGCACAGCAACGATGGGCAGAGCAGAAGCCAACAGTTTATGTAAATGAGGTACCCATAAGTAAGTTGGCGAACAGGTGTCTCCGCTGAGGAAGCAGGATTATCGAAGCGAGTGAAAACGGGCAGCTGGGAACCCATTACGTAGACACGACCAATAAGCAGTGCAAGCGTAATGCAAGCGAGAAAAGCTAATCGCTTCCACAGTGTCGACGACCAGCGTCTTATGCTCGCTGGCGATGCCGCCTTCGCTACAGGCTGCTCTTCAAATAAGCGCAACACATACTGAAATAGATGATGTGGACGCATCTGCTGCACGACGAATAACTCATAGACAACACAAATGGCTGACACAGTAATGCCCTGCTCCTTGCACAGCATAGATGCCAACAGACAACTACTGAAGCCAAAAAACAATGCGGGCCAGTTGGTGCGACGTGTCGAGCCTCTCGTTGCATGCGCGTAACTGAGAAACGCACAGAGGTAACATATCGAAGAGAGCAATTCAGCACGGCCGACAACGCCAGTAACGGCCTCGGTATGCACTGGGTGTATGGCAAATAGGAGCGACGCAATAAAAGCGCATGTGTTGAGTGAGGATGTTGATTTCACAGACACGCTGGATGCCTCACCATTACTAGGAACCGCACACTGACGCAGCAATATACGGCAGACACGACGCCACAATAGGCAAACAGCAATGTGCAGCAGCAGGTTAACTAAATGATATCCGAATGGCTCCAGTGCGTGCAGCAAGTAGTTGAAACGAAACGTTAGCACAGTCAGTGGCCTGTAGGACTTGTGAGATTGCTCCTTACGCATTGGCGTACCCCAGAAATCGTTCAGGAATACATTACGCAAAGGCGTGCTTGGGCGCAAATCCTTGTTATCCCTTATTGCACTGATATCGTCAAAGACCAGACCACACTGTGTGCTGTTGTAATAACATAGCACGCATGCAATGCAAATACATAGAAACTCCAGTAAATTTCGATGTGAGTTGTTGCTGTTGCCAATGCTGCAACTGCTGCTGCTACTACTGCTGCTTCTGCTGTTGGCCCTCTCTCTCTCACGGCTGCATGTTGTTACTCCAGTTGTATGTTGTTGCTGATGTAACTGCTGCTGCTGCTGCTCCTGCTGTTGATGTTGGTGGTGGTGTAGGTTAAGGTTCATTGACATGGTTGACTTTGCTTCCCTTGCTCTTTGCCAGTACCGTTACTTTGTGTGTATTCCTGTTCGTGCAGAACTCCAATTCATGTATCCATAATTATCTAACTAGACCAATTGAAAGGCTTCTTCTAAATTACAATACAAATGGAATGTAATAAAACGATTATACAAAAGTCCTATAAAAATAATTGTAAATTGTTGAGATTCTGCATCGTCTGTAAAGAAAAAAAGAAAAGATAAATTTTAATATACTAAATATTCAATAGTAAGTCATTTACAGCACATTGTTCACTTACTCAAGTAGAACTTTTAATAGTTAACTGCAAAGCAGTCAGGATTAGTCAAGGACAACCGGAAATTGGTTATTTTTCCAGTTTACAAGTTAAATTTTCTATTGTATACAGAAAAATATGAGAATTTAACAAGCCCCGGAAAAAATCAATTAATGCGCAACAAAGTAACTTCGTCCCGGTTACTGTCCTCAATACCGACTGCATACACCAAAGTTCCGAAGTTAACAAAGTTGTAAGCGTCGTAGCCTCAGCGGCACCGTCAACTTCAACGTCGACGTCGACGCCAACGTTAACGTCAACGTCAACGAAAAAATTGCATGAAGCGCTTATTGCACAGTCAGCAAACACTGTGTTAGGAGCTGACATTTGGTTAGTGGGTAAACGGGAGAAGAGATTTTGTTTGTATTTTGAAATGTTATGAAAGATAAGCCGGCGGGTTAGTTATTACTGTGAGAGTGGCCATTGTAGCTTGTCGGCATTGCAGAAGGACATCGGAATGCGGATGCGAATACAGTTGCAACATTGTCTCATTTACAACAAGTAAGAGGCAGCAAACAATGTTGCGCTCAATGTCATCGATTTTAAAGCGACAGTCAAAACAAACCACCCTCAAGATACTGAGAGTAAACGAGTAAAACAGAGACAGATGGAGTGAGAGTAAAAGCCAATGAGAGCAACTTTGTTGCACGACCGACTTATTCCTGCAGACCCGAAGGACGCAAGCTAGGCACACGTGCTTTACGGGCATGTGAATTTCCCGCCATTTTACGCGCAAGCGTGCTGAAATCCTTGCACTTTCGTTTCATAGCAACAACTACCGTATATAAACGCTCTCAGTGGCGCTCTTTCCAAATTAATGCTGTTTTGTTTTTGTAAAATTACTTTGACCGAGATCCTTACACTCATGCTATATCCATGTCTCTAGTGAGATAGTTTTACCAGCCACCCCCTAACGTACATGTTCTCAATGTTATTGCGATTATTGCGACGCCATTACATTGGCGTCCCAGCGTCGTGTACCAAACACCCAACAAGGACAACACCATAAAATACATAACCAAATGTACGCCTCTATGTGCATATATAACTACTTTGTTGCAAATTGTTACAATGTTGTCATTTAATTAAACTACAACGATTTTCTCACTTTAACACTTAAATAACTTTTACTTTACCACTAACTCACCGCATTTGTGCCACTCAATTTCGATGTAATATAAATAAATTACATTTTAAAACAAAATCCAACACAGTTTCAGCCAACTTGCTGGCAACATGTCGTTCACATTGCCACGCGTTTACTTCGATACTGTACGATGTATCGAAATAAAACTATCGACTAAAAAAGTATTAATAATTGATACCCGCCATAATCCAACGGCCGCAAAGAAGCCGGAAAGTTGCGAATGGAAAAATTTTGACAAAGGAAAGGAATTCTATCTGAGATACTATTTATGCTAATAACTTACCTCATTTGTGCAACTTAATATGGATTGAACGTAAACGAAATTACATTTGTTATCAAAATCGTACAATGTTTCAGTTGGCAAAATGTTATTCACCTTGCCACGCGTTTACTTCGATGCTATACGATATATATTATATGGAAACAAGTTTAAGTTATCGATACCCGCTAAAATGCAACAACCCTAAAGGTAGCCACAACGTTGTAAGCAGATGCTGAAGAAAACATATTTTATATTTTATTTACGGTAACAAAAAGCTATTTACACGGTTAATCCGTAAACGATAATAAAAATGTCGACAGAGGACTTTTATTTGCGGTATTATGTCGGTCATAAAGGCAAGTTCGGACATGAGTTTCTAGAGTTCGAGTTTAGGCCTGACGGCAAGCTACGTTACGCTAACAATTCCAATTATAAGAACGATACGATGATCCGTAAAGAGGCATTTGTACATCAATCTGTCATGGAAGAACTTAAGCGCATCATTATTGATTCTGAAATAATGCAGGAAGATGATTTACCGTGGCCGCCACCGGACCGCGTTGGCCGGCAGGTAAGTGTGCTGGGCTTAGTACGAATGTGTACATATTTACCATTATTTGTTGTTGAAAGGAGTTGGAAATTGTTATTGGTGATGAACACATCTCTTTTACTACCTCAAAAACGGGCTCATTGGTTGACGTAAACCGATCAAAGGATCCAGAAGGACTGCGCTGTTTCTATTACTTGGTGCAGGATCTGAAATGCCTGGTCTTCTCCCTTATCGGTTTACATTTCAAGATAAAACCCATATAAATAGTTTGTTAAAACAACCATCCAATTCTGTATTCAACTCATTTTCTATAGTAAATATTAAGCGTAATTTACAGACATTAAATTTTGTAATGAAGGACTCTAACCATGTATCTCTTTTTTGGTACATAGATTATATGTACAAAACGGAAAGTTTTATATAAAAAGCATTTAGAGGATTTAATAAATTCATAAAATATACTGTAACCTTTTTCAATTTAACTTGATCGCTTGAACTAAGTTTTATATTGGTTTATTGAACAATATTATAAAAGTATAAATACAAAATTATTTATGTCCTATACATTTGTACAAAAGTAGCCTAAATAATTGGTCAATATAGATATATTTATATATATAATGCTGACATATATTAAAATATACACAAATATGTTGTATATGGGACTATGTAAAACAGTTAGAACAGGGCTATAATTTACAATAATAATAATTGTTATTAAAATCTATGCAACTTACATAGAGTATAACTTTAAGAGCTCTGAAAACAGATATGTGTATGACAACAAATTTTGTGCAGCTCCACAAGACGTATGGAGATTCGAAAATTTAAGTTTTACATATGCTAATTAATTCAGTCTTTGGGGTTACTTAGTAGCTATGATTAAGATTAAGGCACTGTACTCGTGAAGAGCACATAAATGATAACTAGAGGAAGCTCTTGTAGAGCCTTATGCGTAAATCTCAGAGTCATAACTGTGGCTGTTGCTGATGCAGGGCAAGAGTAGCTGAGATATTTGTGCTGGGTCGTTCAAGATAGCTGGCTGGCATTGGACCTAATCCTGGTATCTCTAGTTGCTGTTGTAGGTGCTGCTGCTGTTGTGGTTGCTGAGGGGAAGACTTAAGCAGACTCGGCGATGCCTGCAATGGAGTAGTTGAACCTAAGCCCGCGCTACTTCCACCAGGACTGGGACCGCCCTCTTTAAGTGGACAACCGATTGTCAGGCGCACATGTAATCCAGATTCCTTTATGAGATTGACAACATCGCCATGCGACATGCCAGCAATATCAATGCGGTTAACAGCTATGATTCGATCTCCCACCTTTAACTCGCCACAGCGATCTGCAGGACTACCTGGTATTAGCTTGCCTATACAAAAAATATTATTAAATCAACTGATTCTATCTCAATTTCCAGAGCTGTACATACCTATTGTGGAACCATAGTAATGATTAGACGAAGAGATAATGACAAATCCAAAGCCTTCGTTTTCATGTCGACTAACAATCACATCGTATGGATAACGTCGGAGTTGCACCAGCGGCGCCTGTTGCAAGAGTGGTGTGCGTCGTCTTCGCAGTATCATAGTCACCTGGCCACGTACTGCAGATTCGCCTACCAGCGAAACCACTTTGTGGTGTGAAGAGTTTAGCTAATCCAAAATAAAAAGTTGAGAAGTAGACAGATTGTTCTTAACATGTGAGTCAGATTATAGGGCTTACCACATTGATGCCATCGATGCTAAGAATTTCATCACCGGTGGCAATACGGTGATCATTATCAGCTGCACCGCCTGGTACAATGTGACCAACAGTCACCTGGGAACCTTCCTCGGTGCCACCGACAATACGAAAACCAAATCCCATAGCTTGACGTTCTAACGTTACTTCTGTTAGCTCACATTGATCCGCATCCTCAGAGACATCCAGCAATGCTCCATTGCGCCAGCTAGGCGAATGCTGCAAAGGCTGTTCTGGATCCAAATTGGCAAAACCCACACGTCGCCTATCACTAAGCAATTCATTGACGCGACGCTGTATGCGCTCATTCTGCATGTGCGCCGCTTGCAGCGGCGAGTACTGACCGCTTGGTCTCGAAACTGGCGGCTGCTGAACATAGTAGCCTAGTTGGGATTGTTGTTGTGGTCGTTGATAACGTTGAGCCTGACAATCATAGCAGTAGCATGATTCATGATGAGCTAGAGGCAACGGCAAAGGCTGCATGCTTGGAGGCAAGCCATAAATTGGATTATAGTTGCCACCACCATCAACGTCAACATCCACATTGACATCAACTCCACTGCCACCTTGTAACGTAGCCTCAGCGAGACGTTCACTCAGCCGACTAACCATCTTGGGATACGGATCCATGAAAGGTATATCGTCCAGCTCCTGCAGACTATTGTTTGACTTGCCCTGGGCCTGCAGGTGCATTGACTTGTTCTCTCCCGCTGGCTCTGCATCTGCCTGCTGCAATTCATTGTTAGGTGTCAATACGCGGGCACGTCGTGTGTCAACCAATGGTGTCTTTGGACGCATGGGCAGTATCTCTTTGGGCTGTGTACTGTACAGGTCGGCTGTAGGCGTTTTACTGCGAAACAATCCACCTCCTGTACCCCCAACAAAGTTTTTACGCAGTTTGGCAACATTACTTAGGCCCAGCTGATTGGTTTGGTTGTTTGTTGTTTGCTCGGGAGGTGTCCTTTGTATCTTAAGTGTCGTCGGGGCTGTTAGGCTGCATTCCTTGAGCAGCTCAACCACATAGAAATGTGGCTTATTGCGCACGTTTATGCCATTGATCTCGAGAAGAACATCGCCCTCAAGCAGCTGAGTGCAGCAATTGCGATCGAGAATCTTCTTTACAATCTGACCACAGGCAGAGTCAGCAATGGTAAAGCCAAAGCCCATTGCACCCTTAATAACCGAGAACGTATAGAGCTCAGGTTTCTTCATAAGAATAAAGCCACTTCCCGAAGCTTTGTTGACGCCTTCGCCTGATAAATCCAGAAAATTATAATTTCCATCCATATTTAGATCAACATTTAAGCGTCGCTGTTTCTCCACGTCACTAGAGATGCCATCTACAGCCATGGTGGTCACCACCTCTGTATTAGGATCGTTGGGATCAAAGGGCAACGGATATCCGCGACAGACCTCCAGTGCAGCCGTTTCACCAGGCAATATAGATTGAAATATGTTAACCATGTCGTGGTGTGTGTAACCCAGGACACAAGTATCATTCACATAGACGAGCACATCGCCCGTCTGCAGCTGCCCATCTAACCAGGCTGGCCCATTTGGTACGACTGTCTTTATCTGCAAGAACTCCTCCACATCACTTCCGCTACTGCCGTCGCTGCCGACAATTGTAAACCCCAATCCACGCGTGGATTTAAGCAGCGTCGTATTGATGCGTTGGCCCTGAAGCTCTGCCGGATTGCGCGTGAACTTATAGGGCAGCTTGGTCGCTGAAGCAATTGGTAAGGCAGCCGATGGCATTGGTAGCTGCATGGCTGCTATTTCTTGTGCTGCTGTTGGCGTCTTAGAGCGCTGCTGGGGCTGTTGCAAATGTTGCTGCTGTTGTTGCTGTTGCTGCTGCTGTAGCTGCATCTGTTCCTCTTGCTGACGCTGCTCGGCGGCACGACGCTTCGCCTCCAGTACGGGATTCTCATACTGGGTGCGACGGTTCACATGATCGATAAAATACATGCCATACATGGAGTCCTCTATCTTCTCCCAACCATAAGGAAGTTCATCTTCGCAACAATCCTCCAGCGACTTCTTTTGATACTTTGATAGGCGTGGATCCAGCCAGTGTGAGGTGCCCGTATTATGGCTAAAACAAGTAAAAATTTAGTTTTCTTCAAAGGATCAGGGTAAAAATCTCTTTTGAAACTCACTCAATAAAGTACAGCTCACCGCGTTCCGTGTAGGCAGTCTCCCATTTTGGAGGCAATGGGCCCAAACCATCACCAGGATCATCATGGTTGCTCTGATTGATATCTGCAACGCCACATTCGCTACCCATGCTGCTGCCCCCTCCTTCACCATTATAGTACGTATTCTGTAACAGATTCTCTGTAAATGAAGACACAACATTTTGATATATTATAAGTTTTGATATTTGGACAGCATGTGGACAGATGATGACTACAACAACTTCCCACGCTCAATACAAAAAATCGGCTGCATTTATATATGTATGTCATGTCCACAATCAGCATACAAATCGATTTAATCGATGAAGGTAACCTCAGACCGGACACGTCCGTTTCATAATAAGCTTTTGCCTCAACAATTTGTCACTCGGCCACTGTAGAGTTGTGCAACGAACTGGAAACAGTTCGACCCGCTTGGATCTAAGAGATTGCATTGAACTGCAACCCCTTTGGGGCATATTCTACAGCAGCAGCTACTGCAATTCTCTGTTGATTGTCCCAGTTGAATGAACCGTGAACTGTTTTATCCTAACCAACAAACTGGACATGGGCAGGGGCTTGGGCTTGGGCTTGGGCTTAGGCTACTGTGCCACATTTAACATTACCCCAAGTCGAATATCGTATTTTCATTGTTCAATCTCCATAGTCCAGAAAAAAGGGGCATTTACTTGGATACTATAGACTAGGTTATTGTTGTACATAAAACTCATTTTAATGACTTGAAATTATGCAAAAATATTCATCGATTCCCATTAAAACAAAAAGAGAAAAAGAAACTCTGAACTACAACTGGGTTCTAGCCAGGCCAAAACGGACTAGTCGTCGTTAGCCTACAAAAATATATATAGGAAAGTGTTGCTCCATATATAGGTAAATATTCATAAAGAATTAGATGATGAAGCTAAACGAATACAGAAAAACAAACTCCAGCCAGAAGCATTTTAAAAAGAGCGCAAAAAGCAAAACAAATCTAGGCAACAAATAATTTGCATAGAAAAAATAAATATTTATATATTTTTTCTTCGTATAAAAAGGTAAAGTAGAACAGGGAGAGGTTGGGGCCTTATCAGTTGACTGTAGCCAAACGGTAAAAGCGCCTCATGTGCGATTCACTTCATCATTCAGCAGCCAACAACAAGCAGCCGCCATCCA
The DNA here is from genome assembly GCA_037044455.1 of Zygothrica quintamaculata. Classification (NCBI taxonomy): domain Eukaryota; kingdom Metazoa; phylum Arthropoda; class Insecta; order Diptera; family Drosophilidae; genus Zygothrica; species Zygothrica quintamaculata. The sequence continues at coordinate 87,176 of JBAMBS010002577.1, read as the reverse complement.
GCATCCAGCATCCATTGGTAAGAGCTACAGACACAGCCATAGATATAGCTACAGCTGCATCAATGGCTAGCTTTGGTATGAAATGTCTATTTGATGCTCATGTTTATGGTAGTATTTGTGTGTGTAAGTGTGAGTCTATATATGTGTTGGAGTCTGCATAATCCAGAAAGTGTAAACGAACGAACAAAACGTTCCCCAAGTACGGAAGTTGTTAGCGCTGCTTTTTTATTTTTTTTTTTTGCTATGATTCTGTGGCACAGTTAGCCTCAATAGTTTCACCTCCACCCGTTACACCCTGCCAACCGCCTGCCTCATCAGCTCCCATCAAATCCAATCTCACTTGTCCGCGTTGACTGCTAGTGTAAATATTTGTGGAGCAAGCGAGAGCTAAAGGTATTTCATTACTCTTCTTGTTGTTGGTGTTGTTGTTGATCTATCGCCACATGTGAAGAGCACAAAAATAAAAACTCTGTTTAATAAACATTATTTAGTTTTCGTTTATAGCTTTACTATATAGACCATATATACATATATATATATATATATATATATACATACTTGTTATAGATATTTTATTATCTATGCAAAGTTTCTCCTCTTAGATAAGCGAAGAACTTCAGGCGAAGGCATAGAAAACTAATCAGATGACTTCACAGAATTGGAATATTATTCTGCTGTTGGTTGCATATTTTTGCACAATTTGTTTGTACAGTAAACACTTGATAATAAGCACTTTTATAGTTTATTCTTTTGAAATTCGCAATAAAAGTATTAAATTTTAGTTTGCTTTATGCCTATAAAAATTCTTTTATCAACTTTATTCCAGGCTGGAAATAGATTCATTGGAAGCCCTATAAAATTCATTTCATGCTTGATGGGAAGCAATTAAATGATCTAAATGATCTAGTTTAAATGCGAATCTATATTTACATATGAGTAAAGGATCCACAAATACTATCAATAACAGTTTTATAGATAATTCTTAATGATAATTGAAAAGAATTAAGAATTAGTTTTAGTTAATCGCTGGAGATCATATAAAAATAGAACTGGAATGTGGAATAGATATAATTATTTGGTTTTAAAGTCAATGAACTGTTCATCAACACCTAGTTAACAGCATGCTCAGTAGGAGTTGGAGTTGAAATATGTTTTCAATTGCTCCAGAACTGTGCACGCTGCAACTTAAGATTGGGCGGACAGATGTTGGAATCAAGATCTCTGTTTATATTTAGAGCTTGGGCAGTTTAAACTTTTGCTTGGGAAAAAGATTGTTTATCTAACAATAAGTTATATAGCTGGGGAGTAAATTCTAGCAGCATGGAAAAGGTTCACTTCTCCTAAAGAGAATTAAGCACAACATTTGCGTGACTATCGTTGTCAATCATCTTGAGCTGAAAGCCCTTATTATAAGCGATAGTAAGACTTAAGTGAAACCACTCGCACCTTCAACGTACAGAATCTTCAAAGTGGTATTGTTGAAGTCCCAACTCCGGAGGGATGACTCACTTTCAATCAAGAACACATGCGAGCCATATTCATACTGAGTAGTTATTTTTCTGAGAAACCCATTATTAAAAATAAAGGTAAACAATCAGGGGTTGATCTTGTAATGAGCTGTTACCAACCAACTCATGAGTTGAAGGTGGCTCAATGGCAGTTGAAATGACTGTTATAGTTGGATCTATGGTAGCCATACAGTCTTATAGATAGACCACTGTATACGGCTGTGGGCAATTCTCATGTCTCGATTAAGTAACATTCATTAAACAAGTGCTTGACTCTGTGTGGCACTTCAATTAAGTGGAAGCCACAATTTGGTTAGCCCAGCAAGTGGACAAGCTATATCTATTGAAGATACATTTCATTACAATTGAGCAGACACACACTCACACACACACACACACACATCTATCTGCCTATCTGCGCCACATAATTAATGTCATTGAGCCAAGAAGCATTGTGTCCCACTTCAGAGCTCCAGTGCCAACACATTGAAAGCAATTTCTTTGTGCTTCTTCGAGTATACACATAGAACTGGTGGCAACGGTGTGTCATTCAGCAGAGGAGAGGCTTGGACTATAGATGGGTCTGAAACTGGGGTAAGGGCAGGGGCATAGGCTGATTCATCATAGGCTGGCATATGTGAATACGAGCAAAACCTGGCTCCTTGCACAGCCGCTGAGTGATGGTGCTGGTGGTGCTGGTAGTGCTGGTGTGCTGTGGCTGGGCTGACGCTTAATGATTGCATCTAATTGGCTTTGCTGGTTCGTTAACTTGGCTTACATCGCACGCCATAAACCAAGTGCCCTTGCTTGCTTTTATATTATGAAGGTGGCTCCTTTCGCATGTTGCAATGTTGCAATCTTGAACCATAATAAAACATAATATAAAAAAAAAAGAAAAATATTAATAATCGCATCGTATGTTGCAAATAGAAGATGCAACGACACGTCGCGACGGTTCTGCTAATTGCTACTGACGTGACACGTAAATGATAAGGCAACATTTGAGGTGTTTTCCCGTCGCTACAGCCAGAAGTTCATTGCCACCACTTGCTCATTATTAAGCCACCCCTCCCCCTTCCTACTCTACGCATTAACATAGCCATTCAAAGTGAGCAACTAACTCTTAATTCCCCTTCAATAAATTCACACTTTTTACTACTTAAGACAGACGCGTTAATAACTTTGTTTTCAATGCTTGTAGACCAAATTGTTACCAATTTTATCGCCCGCACAACTTTTAAGCAACATTAAAACAAACGCCTAAAAACTAAGCCAAGCGTAAATATATTTAACATCTTCAGCTTCAGCTTCAACTGATGCTCCGATTAAGTCATAATGATTGCTCAACTTCCGAAAGCCATAACTTTTGGCCAAGTTCAAGATGACAAAATGATAACTATTTACACTATATTGGGTTAAGTCGCTTAATTTCGAGGCTTTATTTAAAAATTAACTTGGCTAAGACCAGCTAGCTGCATCTGTTAATCTACAGCGTTTACTTTTATTGCCCACTCCTCATTAAAAACTATAAATATTCATTTTCCACATCATGTGCTTACCACGCCTATAACACCCACACACGCCCACACACGCATTCAGAATGAGATTATTAAAAAACTGCTTTGAACTCGATCAAACGATGAGGCGGCAGCTGGTGCCCCCCTCCCATCCACAACATGAGCACCACTTAAATGAAATTTGGGTCGATTTGCCTTTGGCAACTTGTTTGAACTTGTTTCTTTTTTTTCTACATGATATTTATGAATGAATGTGGTTAATCTACTATTGCTATAATTTACTACGATTCTGTCCAAGTTGATGCAGACGCCTCAGTATGATGACAAATCTTTGCGTGACATGGTTAAAGTATTATCCTAAGTAACAGAAAAACAGGTTTGGAATGTTTTAAGATCATTTCTATATAACTTTGTTACATTCACTAAATATTTACCCCTATATCTGATTAGGGTGAAGACTACATAATAGTTAAGGTAAGAAAACAATTGCCATTATATTGAATGTAAATTTTTTAGCCGTCTTAAGCCGTTGCCAGTAGGAAGACCCACAAGCAGAAGTGAGAAATGGGTTTTGTCTTACATCTCTGACCCTTTTGCTGTTTGCTTAAAGGTTTTCAATTGTGTGCATGACGTGTAAACAATTGGCACGTGTCAACTGGCAGTAAGAATTCTGCACTAGAATGTAACAGACTAACTGAAGACTTTAACTCCAATTCCTTCGTTCTGCAGAATGTAAAAATATATCTTAATATTCAATCTTGACTGTAGTAACTAAATAGATCAGGAATTACTTCGATATTTAGTATGTTAAGCAGAATGCAGGAGAGATTCTACTACTGATACTGATTAGGAATGTATACCTTATAATTCTACAGATGCTTACTTTAGCATGTAACAAAGTTTGCAGTAATAAAGTTAGAGGTTTAATGAAGTAATAGAAGTAATGGAGCTCTAGTCGGGATTCACACAAATTGGGAGGTCCCCTTTTTACCCTATTTGGGTTAAGCAACTAACAAAAGTCTGAAATGCGCACACCTTGCAGTAAGACAAAAGAACCAATTGACTTTCTTTGCCCACACTTAATGCTTCTCCAATCTCTCAATCCGTTGTACAGTGGGATATGTGTAATGAGTCTAAGTCCGATGCAGAGAGCTCTACTGCACTTTGTTATTTACTGTATTCAATTACAAAAGTTCATTTGAAACTAAGAATAAATAAGAAACAAATAGGAATAAAAATAAAACAAGAAGCAAAAACAAAAACGAAACCAAAACTGAAACGGAAACCTGCACCAAAAAAAAAAAGAAAACTGAAATGGGAAACGTTCTGGTGCAGACCAGCCATGTGGGCGGAAATGAATTAGTAGCTGTTCAGCAGCATATGGACTGCAATCATTAGCAGCATTGAAACCAATCCAAATTGACTGCACAGCTACTGGACGAGCACAAACCAAACAAATTTTAATTATATATTAAAATTGAGCTGTCTAGGGAAAGCCTAAAATCAAATAACTACAAGCCAAAGGAATTTGTTTGTTTGCTCATGCAATACGTCAACTTTAGTACAAAAATGTACTAAATTTAGTACATTAACAGAACGTTAAAAATAATCGATACTTTTACAAATGTTTACATTAATCTATTTGAATAATATCGATCAAAAGGACTCTATGTAAAATCTCAAATCAACAGTTAATATTATTGAGTAGATTTGATATAAATTTTGTTGCTTACCTTTGCTTCCTTTTAGGATGCTACTTGGATGGCCAACAGGGCGTCCAACCGCAGAGCTGCCACTGACTCCACCGTTGCCTATGAACTGATTTTGTGTAGACACCTGACTGTTGACAGAGGATGTCCCACCCAGGGAGGCGACATCTTCACGCGAAGCATGCAATGATGCAGACGTTGGTTTCTTGATGGCGGGTGGCGGTAAGCCTAAGGGTGGACCTGCTGTTGCCTTGTGCATGCCAGTCATGGTAGCCATTCCATAGCCATTGTCTTCACTATTGCCATTACCAGTTACAACTGCAGCTAAAGCTAGATCAGCGGCGCTGCCTTCATTGCAATTGAATTTTTTGCCGTTGTTGCGGCTACTTCCGTTGGCAAGGTTAGAATTTAGATTTGAGTTTCCGTTAAATGTTGGAAAACTGGTTGATGCACCGCTTGACGTAATATCTACACCTGTTGTTGTTGTTGTTGGTGCTGCTGCTACTGCTGCTGCTGCTGTTGGCACTGTTGAGCTGGCAACAGGATGTGGATGTGGATGTTGATTTAAATGCGAATGTTGGTGTTGGTGGGAAGTATTTAGCACGACTGACTGCGGCGCCAACTGTTGTTGCTGCTGCTGCAGTTGCTGCAGTTGTTGCTGTTGTTGCTGTTGTTGCTGGTAATAATGACTGTTAAACTGTTGGTGTTGCTGTATTTGCTGCTGCTGCTGTTGTAGATGTTGTAGCTGTTGTTGTTGAACCATTAGATAATCATTCGAAACTGGCGTTGCTGCCGTCGCATTTGATGCCATCGCCGTTGCTTTTGCTGCCAAGGCGCCACCTTTAGCCGCCGCTGCTGCAGTTACTACTGCACCGCCTGCCGTTGTAGTTGTTGTCGCTGCTATTAACGGCATCTTCAGCACCTTTTTGTTCAAATTATATACTTTAGTTTTTTTCTAAGCCTCAGCTTAAACCATAAACACTGCGCATTTTATCTTAATGTTTATCATATATTTATTTATTTTTATGTTTATTTTCGTTGGTTTTGTATTAATAGAAATGTTTTTCGTCTAGAGTTATTAGTTAATATTAACTATTATTTCATTTACGTTATGGCATTGAGGCTTCTTTAAGCTAATTTGTATGTCATTATCACAAATTAATTGCGCATTAGAGATGCGATTTCTATTGAAGCTGCAAGGAACACAATTTTGTATAATTAGAAAAATGCAAGCCAAAAGTGTAGACTAATTAATACCCTGTTTAAATGTTAAATATATAAGCTAATAGAGGCTAAAGAGCTAAGTAAAGTTCCAAGTAGAAACACAATGATATAATGGATCATTTAACTATGAATTGATATTAATAGCAGATCTAATCGAATTAATCTAACAAAAACAAAGTCACTCCTTAATTTTTAGGTAAATGTCTTAAATTACGCTCCACTCCTTGGATATCTGTTTAGACACATTTTCCGATGGCAATCTGCTACTCACTCGTCTCAATAAATCGTTGCGATTAAGGAGCGTCGCATAACTTATTAAGGTCATCAGATTTGTTAGTAATTTAAAGGTATTTGCTATAAAACTCTAAAGAATTTTCCATTCTCAAATGTGTGCGACAGAGATGTACTGTGAGGTAAACTTCCTTGCCTGAGAACCCATGTCAAAAATATTCTAAAAGATTCCAACTGCAATCCAAACAACTATATACAACTACACATGTTTCAAACAATAGATTTTTCCTCTCTCTCTCACTATGATTCTGTCTCTATCTTTCTTTTTCAGCCTTTCATTCTATATGTAAACTACCCCTGCTGTGTAGCATTATTTGAAAATTTCTCGCTCCCTCTCTCTTCTCTCTCTCTCTTTCCGTTTGTTCTAAGATCTTTTAAGCACTTGCACAATTATTATAATATAATAATGAATACACCAAGATTTTAAACAATAATAATCTGCCAATATTCTAAGGCAAGCTAAAAATATCAAATGTATCTTTACGAAGAATTGATTTATGAGCCGAAGCACAGAGTGCCAAACAACTTTTGGAGCAGAAATAGGGATTATATATATTTATATATGTAAAACCAAAATCTTATGTTAATAATATATCGTCTCATAGAGTTTACTTTTAATTATCTACACTTTCAAGTGGTTTCATACACATATATAAATATGTATATGAAAGAGAGAACTCTCAGTTTCCAAGAAAATATCCAAAAACGTTTCTTTTCACATTGAAAAAGCTGAATAAATATAAGAAATAAGAACTAATAATTTTAAGAACCAAATGTACATCGAATTGTATAGGGGTGTGCATGTTTAGAGTATATATATATGTGAATACATATGTATATGTATATATATATACTATATATCTGAATGTATGCAGCTTTGTTTGAAAGTTCAAGACGTTGACTCATGCAAAACATTATGAATTCGTTTATGGATATGAATAAAAAGAAAATTAACTGTGCGAAAAAGGGCAACAAGCGCGGCAATAACATAAAATTCTTCAAGCGAAAAATTTACTCCAATAATAAAAAAAATTAAAAAAAAAACAAGAAGACAGAAAATATTATGAAGCACACAATCCACCACAGATAGAGAGAGGGAATTGCGGCAACAATCACCAGCAAAGAATTCCAGCAGAAGGAACAACAACATAAACAAAGAGAACAACAAAGGCAAGAAACAAGTTTCAGTCCATGCCACCAGATCGACCAGTCAGACATGATGCCACAAACACAAACAACAACAAAAACAACAAAACTAAAGGTAACCCCCACATAAATACACTCTCCACAAACACACACACATACACATAGGTATATATATATACACCCATATAAATAAATATACATAGCCCGTATATTAGTTTCTATATACACTTGTAATACTGCATTAGTAGTGGTATTTGTGGCTTGTACTACACTTGCCACGGTACGCAGACGCAGGATAGTTAACGATAAAAATGCACTGGGTCTCGCTAACGCCGCGACGCAACGAAACAAGGCAAAACGAAACGAGACGCAATGTGGTCTGTGGTCAAGAGTCGGCACGGTCTCTATTTGAAATGCTGGCCATTGCACGCTGCACGTTTCTGACCACCTGTCGCTAGCCAAAAAAAAAAAGCGAAAAGTGTTTGTTGCAACTTCAGCAAAAAAAAAATCTCACTAGGTGCCAACTTTCAACTTTAGTTTGCTATTGCTTTTAGGAGGAGCGCCTATAAAAAAATGCTTAAACAAAACAATTTCACTTTATAGGTGAAACTTATCGCAACTTTTTGTAATTATAAACGTCTTTACATTTTTGTACTAAAACAAGGCAACTTTTTAAGTGGACATAGTTGGTAAAACGAAGCGGTGCCGCTTGGTTAAAATGAAATTTAACGGCAACAATTAAATCGTGACAGGCCGGTGGCACAACATGATTATGATTAAATGGTCAGAAAACTTTAAGCAAATGTAAATTTGAATTTTCATTAGTGGAAAAAAAGATACCCAAGGTTTATGTAGTAATCATTGGCTATTATTATTATTATTTTTATCATTTTTATTACTTTCGAAATCAATCAATTCGATATGTGGAATGTGAAAATTGAAACAAAGTAAACAATTTGCAATTTAACCAAACACAGACATAAACACTTTCAATCTTCACACCTTTTGGCTTGCTTGGTTTTTGCGAAGATCAATAGCGGCAATCACAACAAATGCAGGCACTTTCCATTTCGGAGCGATGAAAACCACAAACGCGTTTCCAAACTGCGCGGTACAAACACAATCACACAGGCACTCACGCTAAGATAGAGTAACACATACCAGTGTATGTATAGCTTGTAGAGAGCGATAATGTTAATATTTTTGAACTTGTTATTGCTTTGGTACCTTTCGATAACACGCTGAGAAACGCGTTACACCTGCGCCGAAGAATATTTTGCAAAAAAAGAACGGGTTTTAAGTTGTTGAACGATTAGAAATTCCAGAAATTTATTGATTGAATGTTAAATAGCTTTAGTTTGCCAATAATTTTTTTATATAACGTAAATTACACTGCACTTTTTACCGCTGGAAAATTCTTTAATTTTTAAGTACCCGCGACCCAACCTAATCAAACGAAATCTCAACAACAACTAAACTGACTCTTTGTCGACGCTATCGATACTCGATACTCGTATACCTGTTGCTTACACACAGCACAAATTGCATAGGATTAAAAAAAACACTAAGACATATGACGCACTGATTAAAAATCACAAAAGCAACGAGTAATAAAAATAAAAAGCTTTTACAAAATAATAAAACAGTTTTAAATTAACGTATATCAATATTCATTAGCAACATACATAACTTAAACCGAAACACTCACGCACGAAATTCATCTACTGCATATTTGTAATGTATCGATAAAGCAACAATCTTAATTTATCGAACGCATTTCATCTCTGTTTGCCATTCAGAACTCTGTATAGTAACCGCCTATTTTTTAAAAATAATATATTAAGCAGAAATAACTGTATAGTTTCAATATGATAATCTGGAACAAAATCCAAGAACTTTTACCAGATTTGGTCAAATTGTTTTGTTATCAAAGCAGGCCGTTATCATTTTGATCTCAATATGAAATCAAAACTAAGAAAAACTAGTGCTTCAAAAATTTAGATTTTCTTTAATTAATTTTATATTAATGCAAAATTATAAGTATTTAAATAAATAATAACAAAAAGAACAAAAAAAGGAACAAAATTTAAAGTGTATAAATATGGAAATTGGCAGTAAGTAATATACAGCGTTTATGAGTCATTAGCAAGAAACTTTTCATTTTTGGCAGTTGCTCTAACAAACGAACTTGAAATACGTATATCAGAAGCGTTCTGTCTGTTTGACCATCATGGAGATAAATTTATTGATACACGTGATATTGGAAATGTCCTAAGATTTCTTGGATGTGTGCCGACTGAAAAAGAAATTAACCAGATTATTAAAGTAACTGAATCTGTAGATAATCCTGGAGAAACACATTTACCAAAATTTATGGCACATGTGTCGCAATTGCTTATGGATAGAAAGTATAGAAGATTTTATTTATATCTCATAAATATTAATGTAACAATTTCCTATAGAATGGAACCCGCCACCCCAGATGAGATTTTAAAGGCATTTGAAGTTTTGGATCCCGAAAATAAGCGTTACCTCACAAAAGAGTATTTTGAAAAATTAATGAGAGAGGAAGGAGAACCATTTTCTGAGGAGGAATTAAGGGATATGCTTCGTGTTGCAGTAGATCCAATTACTGGAAAAATACCCTATATATTTTACATAAATCAACTGAAGGTAAACAATTATTATTACATATATTAATATGTTAAGTGTTGCTTTAACATAAAATTTTAGCACCAAACAACAATTTATGATATCGCTGAAGCAATTAAAGAGGAGATAGCCGCTGGTGAAAAAGAAAAAAAAAAGGAACGTAGCCCAAATCTTAATTAAGCTACTTAAGTTGTGAAGAAAATCTTTCGAAACTAATTTATATTAAAAGACAATAAAAATTTAATAATAATATTTCTAACTTTGAATTTTTAATTTACAAGTTTTAAATTTTCATGAGTTGGCAGCACTGATGCACAAAGTAATGGCAACATTACGTTAACGTAACAGAAACATCTGTTATGTTAAATAACATTTCTATATTTCGCTTGTCACTTTTTGTTTCTACAGTCCAACCAGTCAATTACAGCCACGTCAGCTTTTCAATCGAACCCATTCAGGAAACACCACGACAACTTCAACTTACATTTGGCTGCGCAGAATTACAAAGTTTTTCAGAAAATTACGTGAGAAAAGGTGATAAACCTGGGCAACGTGCAAAGAGGCAATGAAGAAATCCAAAGCCACAAAGCATAAGCCAAACGCAGCGCTATCAGCAACTGTCGAGGTCTCGCTTCAAATGATTTAACTACAGAAAATCAGATAAAGTTCAGTGCTAAAGCATAACTCACGCGTATTTAATTTTTCACAGAAGTTATTTTAAAATGAAATTTTAATTTTCGCTGAAAACTAAACAGCGTCAACAATAATTATTTAAACGTACATAAGATAATTATGGCACCAGTGAACGGAGTACTATTAACAAAATGCGTTGGCATGGGTTCCAACTTACATTCTAATACCCTGCCCAAACTGCGACCAGCGCCCATTACAGCTGTGCTGCTAAAGGGAAGTTCATCGCCGTCCAGTTCAGGCTATGCATCATCGTCCAACAGTGTCGCGGATGAGGAATCAGTATCAATGGCATCAAGTATGGGTACACCTACCAAGGCCAAAAAGCGTCGCCTGGATCATCTATCTTGGGAGGAAAAGGTTCAAAGAAAGTAAGTTCTATCTTCAATGAACTAAGTTACATCCTTTGGTTCTTATAGAGGCTAATTTTATTTTTCGTTCTTGCTTCTGTTTAGAAAACTTAAGAACCGTGTAGCCGCCCAAACCAGTCGCGATCGCAAAAAGGCACGAATGGAAGAAATGGAATATGAAATTAAAGAGTTAACCGAGAAAGCAGATATACTACAAAACAAATGCGATAGTTTGCAGAGTATCAATGAAGCTCTGCTCTCTAAGAATCAGAAGCTCGACACCGAAGTTGAAATATTGCGACAGGAACTGGCCGATATGAAAGAGCTAACCAAGAATAACAGCAACACTGAAAGCAATAATGCAAACACTGACGGCTGTGCGTCCACTCTAACTGGATCTGCAGCATCCAATGCTGACCCTCTGCAGCAGGGTACACTAGTGGACACACAGTCGTCAGCGATTGCATTGCAACAGAAGCTGAAGCAGAGCACAACGACAGCCTCGCTCTGGAAAATTGTAGCGCTTTGCCTTCTATACAAGACATGTTGCTCGTCGACGAAGATGAGTTCGACGCGCGACGACTTGAAGAGCTGGCCGAGAGTTTACTCGCAGATATCACAGCAGACCTGGAAACAGGCAGTAGCACAAGCGACCAAGCTACTCCCCAAAATGCAGGCGAATCAGAGCGATTGCCTCGACCAGTGGTGGGGACCACAACAAAGCGCATGGAATCCGACGGAAATAGAGGTAATGGCTTAAATGAAGCCATTAAAGCTTTTCCAATCCCAAGGCATGCAACCACACAGAGCAACAAGAACAACAGTAACACACCAAGTATACTGGTGTCACAAATAAATGGAAACCTACAAAAAAAATCAACAGCGACGACAACGACAACAACAAAGACAAAAATTTCTACGACAACTAATACAATATCAGCGGCTGCATTTTTGCAAACAACAACACCGGATACGGTTTATGGTACATACGACGCTAAGAGCAACTCTATCACAATTGTCATGGATGGCGATGCGGTGCCTGTGAATGAAGCTGTTGAGGTAATCTATGGAGAAGGCGTCTGTGCTGGTGATGATACATCTGATGCAATCATGAAATGTCCGTTGCCAGCAACGTCGCCTTCTCAAGTGTATCTCAACGTCATCAATGCCACCGATGACTCAGATGATGAGGCAATAAGTCATCTTAATTTTGAGCCAATTGAAAAGTTTCTTTGCCCGCGCATCAAAGCCATCTCACCACTTGCCAAATCTCCTGCCCAGTCCATTAACTCAGCCATTTCAGATCATGGCTATGAATCAGTTATGGGTTCACCTGCATCCACAACATTAAGCCATATGGAAGTCGATACATGTCTACCCACAGATAGTGACGACTTTCCCTGGGAAAGTAATTTTGATGAATTATTTCCCAGCCTAATATAAGCTTATTCCGTTGGATTTCTGAGAGGCTACATAAATTTAAATTTTTTAAATTGCAAATTTTATTAGTATCAAATATTGCTCTCTTATAAGTTTATTCTATATTCCTAGTATATTCGGCCGGCCGCCAAGATTTTATTTCAGTTTCTTAGCTCGTACTATTATATGTAAGCAGTTGCAGCTGATGAAAATTTAAAATGAAAAACTAATGTTTTTCCCCTGTTTGTATAGAATTTGTCGTTAAAAGCTTTATATATTATTGGACTTAGTTGTAAGCGCTTAGCTTTTTTTGTAAGTTTCTATTTATATGTAACACCCGTCATTCACATAGGCTAAGTTACTGTTGTAATTGTAATTATAATTATGTTATTCTGCTCAAAAAAAAAACACATAAAACATGCATATATTGAAAATATATAAAATCCACAACGGAAACAAAATTTCTATTTCCCCCTTTTCACTTTCTAAATGCGTTGTTGAAACAGAATCACGCCATTTTTAATGACCATATCGCTTGTTTGTATGTACATTCAAGCATATGTATATGTATTTGTGTGCATATCAGTGATTTCAACTAGTGTAAAAACGCACCCCTTCTAATATGCTCTTATTTATTAATATTTAAAGTGCTCGGAATCAATATAATCAATTCCAATTATAAACTACTCATTTTCTATTTTTACTATTTGTTTGGTTATAACTGGGTAATTTTATTTGTATCGTTTTACACAAAGATTATTGATATTGATATCTCTGCTAAATCTTCTGTCGTTACATTACAGTGTTGCCAGGTTAGAAGAGCGCAAATACGCTAGATTTACAATGAAAACAAGCTAAAATAAGCTGAAAAATTAAGACAAACTAAACGAAAGAGTATGTGAAAATATAAGAAATTCCATAAATGTTAATTACATTTTGAATTCTTTTGTTGAATTGGTAAAATTACTTATATTTATCGGGACATTTTCAGGTAGTGACTAAAATAAAATAAAAAGTTCTCCTCCTCAATTTCTCTGCTCAACTTGAACACTTATTTAACTTTCAAAAAAGGTCGGCAAAATAAAAAAATTATTATAGATATATGCTATAAGCTAAACACAAAGTTTATAAGATTTTCCACAAATATGTAGATCTAGCATATTATATGCTAAGCTGGCAATACTGATAGCAGCCGCAATCAAATATAACAATGAACGAACACTATTGTTGCAGGAACAGACAATAGCATGCGTTTAATGTGAAAAGAAGAGAGCAGACTCTAACTAATGCTCAGTTCAATTGACTAGTATTATTGTTATATCTAAAACATTCCCGTGCGGCAAGTAACCAATTAGAATTGATATTGACTTCTATGGTTGCACTGTTCACACAAACTGTTATATTTTATGCAAGGCTCAGAAATATTCTAGGCAGTGGCTAGTTTGCGCCTCCGCTAATTGATATGTTAGAAATGCATAGCAGAGGCAATCTAATATAATACTAATTGAACACTACTGTTCCAGGAACAGTATCGAGTGTGAAAAGAAGACAGCTCGCTCTAACTCATGCCTTGTTCCTTTGACAGGTGGCAAGTCTATTTTTAAAATATTATTTATCAATGGCCACTTTTTTCTAATGCAAACGGAATCCAGATTATTTGCAAACTAATAAGAAGAAGAAAAATTCTAAAAATAATTTAAAATGTTTAAAAACTTCTATGAAAAAGTTAATTTTTATCGGCATCGTCAATGGCCATCTAACAGCCGAACAGAAACAGCAATTAACATAAAATGAAACTAAAAATGTGACATAATGTACAAGCAGAACAGCAAGTGTTGATTCGTGCTTATCCTTTTTGACATGTGCACAATTTAAAATAACTGTAGATCAATTGACTTCTATGGTTATACTGCTCACACAAACTGTTACATTTTAATAATTTCCACTGCAGCAAGTAACCTATTAGAATTGATATAGATTACTATTTTTATACTGCTCACACAAACTGTTATACTTTATGTAAGGCTCAGTAATTTTTTAACACCAGTGCTGCCAGGTTTGAAGCTGGCAAATATTTAGATTTGTAATGAAAAAGTACCAAAATAAGCTGAAAATTGAAAAAATAAGCTAAAACATAAAGTAAATGAAAAAGTATGTGAAAATTTAAGAAATTCCATAAATTTTGATAATATTTTGAATTATTTTATCGATTTGGTAAAAGGATATATATTTATCGGGACATTTTTAGATGACCAAAAAAGTAGTTTGTCTCCTCAATTTTTTTGCTCAAATTGAAGTACCGAAAATAAATATGCTAATAAGAAATCTAAATATGATAGATATAAAGCTATAAGCTAAATACACATTATATACGCTTTTCCACTTACAAATATGCTAGATCTAGCATATTGTATGCTAAACTGGCAACACTGTTACAATATTTAAAATTTAAAAAAAAATAATATAAGCTACAGAATCATCAATGGAAACACTATGTGTACATAGCTGAGACTCGAACCCGAAACACCTCAGATAGTGTCAGTCTTAAAGTCGTTCCGTGTATGAGCCCCTGCTTGGACAATTGGTTGTAAAACATGATTGCTATAAGGGGACTGCATTTGAGCGTGCTTGTTCGTCCCTGGAACACTACCGGGGTGGACACTTAGTGCTGTATATTCTTTTGTGTGTCTGTTAATTAAAATGGATAGCACAGAAGAAAAGAAAACTACAGAAACACCAGGAACAGCAGTAACAGTAACTAGTCATACAGTTCCCACTGAGGAGTCGGAAAATGCCAAGATGGAAACACCGATAGAAGAGCCACCTACATCATTGTTTTCCAAACAACAAGTCGAAGATGATAATGACGCAAACCCCCCACCAGGCAGCAGTAAAGGAACAAAGAAGAAGAACAAGGGGAAAGCTAGAAACACTGTTGACGGCACAGATTTTGACACAGAGCTGAAGAAGCTCACGCAACGTAGAATCAATGTAGTTGGTGCACCAAAAATGCCATTGAATTCGTATGTAAGATTTATGAACGATCGCAGGGAACAACTGCGTCGGGAGCAACCGCAACGGACAGCATTGGAGCATACTAAAATCATTGGAGAAGAATGGCATCTGTTAACCGATGACCGTAAGGCACCGTACTTGGAGGCAGCAGCAAAGGATAAAGCATTGTAAGAGTTTATTTAACCATCTCACTGAAATATAAGATTCATTTAATGCACTTTGTAGATACCAGCAAGAAATGCACAAGTTCTTAAAGGAGCATCCAGAAATAGCTGCAAACGAGATTGCTAAAGCTAAAAAAGTATTTGAGGGTAGAAATACCAGTACAGCCAAAGACAAGGATAAGGATAAGGCAGCCAGCAATAACAGCACTAATGATGCACTTAGCCACAATAGTTCCGCCCAGAAGAAAACAACTGCTAAAGGCAATATAAATAAGCCTCAGAGATTATCCACTCCAGATCAAGATGATATACCATTGGCACAAGTAAAACGCACACCAACACCACCAGCCTACAGTGCCTGGCCTATTCCACGTCCATTTGCAGCTGGTGAGATACCCATATACACCAACGAGTTCATCGAGCACAATCGCGGCACAGAGAATGAGCTGCGAATGCTGCGTAAAGCCAAAACAGATCTTGAACAACAGAATGCTGTGCTGGAGCAGCATGTGGACAATACAAAGGCCGGTCATGCCAAAGTAATGGGCGAGGTGTCTGAACTGAAAGAAGAGAATGCACGTCTTGCGGCATATATAAAGGGACTACGGCATAAACTGGTGGCCTCATTGAGCGGCATCGCTAGCACGCTACCACTTTTAGATCCAAGCGGACTCAATGTCGACACTGTCGATAAGTATGTAGAACATCTGTCTGGCATGATAACTTGTCCCCAAGGTGCAGGCGGACAACAACATCACAATACCGCCATACTGCTTAAAGTGGGTGAGGTGTTATCCAAACTGGATACTACAAGCTTACACAAACCATAAGTACGAAATATAGAAAATGATAAAATTATTTTAGATCCTAATATATACACATATATATCTTATATATATATATTGTTTATACAAGATTCATATGTATGTTTTACGTATTGTACTTGTCGTCTGCAACGTCTGCGTTATAAGTCGAATAAATCAGACCAAGATATATAAATACTGCGTTAATTTCACAAAATAATAAAAAAATTATGAGACTTTGCGGAGCTCCTCCTCGGCTACGTCATTATCACCGCTCTCGTTACTGTGGGAAGATGTGCTGCTGATGCTGCGGTATGATGCCAGACGCGGAGTGCGCGTATAATGCCGATAGCCAGTAATGTCAGTGTTCGATGGTGTTCGACGACGTCGCCACATTTTCCGTAGCATATAATAACTGGCTATTAATGTTGGTATCACCATGAGCGGATGAAATATAAATCTGATCGCCAAAAAGAAACTTGACATCATAATATTAATCATAGCCTCTGCGGGAAATCTCATAACTAGTAAAACACAGAATATCAACAAAGAATCGTCCAAAACTAGGAGCTTACCCTCAATTAACCAGACGGCGTTGATTGTGGTAAACATCGCAGTGGAGACTGCCTGCAGCACATAGTAGATCATAATAGAAAACTTTTTGATTTTATTAGCAAACCTGTAAGAGAAATTAGAATCCGTTGTTGATTTTACTTTTACTGCTTAAAAGTTGACGTGTTAACTAACTTCTAATCCAACGGAAAACTTAAAGGCTGCTTTGTTTTTTACGTTTATCACGTTACACGTTTTATTTATTATATAAAATATTATATAACCCCATATTCGCATAGACCTGTAAAGCTTAGGTTGCTCTTTCATTATATTACCAAAAGGCACGCACTAGCTGCGGTGGCTTACCCACTTTACGGTTAACCCAGTTATAAGGCTGGGTGAATGATTAAGTAATTTTCCACCAATTTGGATGCCACAGAATATTTTCAACTCCAGAAAGTACTCTCAAAGAGATTGCCGCTGTCTTTGCGGCACTTATTGGCCTGTTGTTGTTGGTGCAAATCTACTCCGTTGGTGAGCACGTTCATTGATCCACGAATGAATGTTTAAAATAATAATAATAAATGAAAGAACATAAATTATAAATAGTTACTAGCTTCACACAGCAAAATAGATTTCTTTTTTATTAAACAAAATAATTATCGTTTTTCTTCATTTTTTGTTTTTGTTTTTTTTTTATCGTAAGTAAATTCAAGTGATTAAAACTTGATTTGATTTCATTTTTTTTGTTTTTAGGAACAGCAAAAAATAATTAAAAACTTATAAAAGAAACTTCTTGTTTTTTGTTTGTTTGTTTGTTTTGTTTTTGTTTTCAAAAATAGTTAATTCTAAATAATAGACGTATAATTAAAGTTTATAACAAAAATAATAATAATTTAATGAGATAATGATAATAAATCAAGGGGCGCAGACTTCAAAAAATTCCATTGAAAGAAGGCCAAAAAAAAACTTGGCAGCAAAAGAAAATATTCTTTTCCCTCTTTGTAAGCCAAAATTCAAAGGCCATCACTAAATAAAGTTGGTCAACTCTCACAGCTTTTTGTTAATTAGTAGTAATAATAGTAGTAAAAGTAGTAGTAGCACTAGTTGTAGTAGTAATAGTAGTAGAAATAGCAGTAGTTGTACAAGTAGTAGTAAGGTAAATTTATCCTCTTTCTCTTTATCTTCCAGCATCATTTTCGATTAAGGTTCGTTTGAATTAAAATTAAAAATACAAATTTCCACTTCTGTTCTTTTTTTCGCAATTTTCTTGTCTTATTATTATTATTAAAATTATTTAAATCATTCAAAAACTCACGGAAGGAGTCTGCCACGTGTAATGGTTATGTGTGTACATGTGTGAGCGAAAGTTAATTTGAGTTAATGGCGAGGATGTTTTTCAATATGTATAAGGTGGTATAATGACTACATTTACAGAAGAGATGAGCATATAAATGTGGACAGTCTATTTGGGATTTGAGTGCACTTCTCTTGCAATCTGTTATATGGAATTCGGCTGTTATGTGTATTGTTGTCGGAGGTTGAAGGAACTTAATTAGTTTATTAGAACTTTTGGAAATAAGCATATGTTAGTATGTGTGATATTGTACTGTTGTGTATAATTGTTAGGGAAACTGGAAGGTAATTTCTTATGTTTAGTACGGACATTTATAATATATCATATCGTATGCAAACTGCATTCATTCGCCATCTTCTGACTATCGTAGTCTATGTCATTCTGTACGCTGTTGCTGTTGGTTTATGCTTTTGCTTATGCTGTTGCTGTTACAGTTGCTGTTGCTGCTGCTTATTGTAATGTATAATAATCTCAAACTTGTCGTCTCAGTAGCTGATGCGAGGATGAGGCAAGCGATGACGATGAGGCCAACGACTGCTGATGTTGAAGTCGGTGTTGGCGTCAGGCATCCCCTCCATTGGGATTCATGCCCACTGGTGCTACCACCCTCATGTTGCCTGTTTTGGGCGTGTATACGCTTGCATTGGGATCTAGGTTAGAAAGGCCATTACCACCATTACCCACATTAGCAGCGGCCACTTGCAAAGCAGCGGCCACACTTACGGGAACCATTTGTTGTTGGGAGACAGGCACAACCTGTTGATGTTGCTGCTGGTGCTGCTGCTGCTGCTGGTGCTGCTGCTGCTGCTGTAGTTGTTGCTGTTGTTGATGCTGCTGATGCTGATGTTGGTGCTGTTGATGCTGTGGGTGTTGCTGATGTTGTTGATGCTGCTGCTGATGCTGTTGCTGCAGCTGTTGATGTTGTTGGTGTTGTTGATGTTGCTGCTGATGTTGCTGATGCTGCTGTTGTTGATGCTGCTGTTGTTGATGCTGCTGTTGTTGATGTTGCTGCAGCTGCTGATGCTGTTGATGTTGTTGATGCTGCTGCTGATGTTGCTGATGCTGCTGATGCTGCTGATGTTGTTGATGTTGTTGATGCTGCTGATGCTGTTGATACTCTTGAGCAGCGCTCAGGCTGAGCAATGGAGAGGACGGACCAGGTCCCCCTGATTGAAGCGGCCCGTGCGGTCCTGTATTTAGACACAATGTATCCGGCATAACAGCCAGAAGTTGTGCTATCTTGGCCTTGAGATCAATGACCTCCTCTTCCTTAGAGCGAAAATGATCTGTAAACCAATAACAAACATTAATGTGGACAATGCAAAATCAACAGGCATCCTGGATAGGACACAAATTTACATACTTTCAGATATTTCAAGCTGTCGCTTGGTAACGCCCAGAGCCGAGAATAAGTCCAGCTTAACTCTCGTCTCAGCGGATAGATTCTTCTCCAGCGTTGAGTTCTTTTCCTGCATATTGGCCAGTGCATTTATTAACATTTCTCGATCAGGCTGTGCGGATTCCCGAGTGCGAACCTTAGTCTCCAGGTTTCGGTACTATGAAGGGGAAAATTAATTTAATGATTCCAAATTGCATTAAGAATTGCAAAATGTCACTTACCTCCTGTTCAAATTTACGGCCATGATCGACAGCTAGTTGCTTGGATTCCTCGCTTTGTTTGAGATCGTTGCGCACGCGCTTTAGTTCCTCATCGATTTGTTGGCGTCGCTGCTTGCATTGGGAGCTACATTCAGGTCGTGCTGCTTTCTCCTCGGCTGCTTTGCGTGCCTTCTTTTCGTTGGCCAGCTGAGCGTCAAGGGATTGCTTCTGGCGTCGCTCATCGCTTAGACGACGCTCCACAGTCTGCAAACTGAGCATATCAGCGTGTCGAGCATTATTAAGCTCCTGTATGCGCTTCTCGAGCTCATCGCATTCTTTTTGTTTGGCCTGCAAACTGGATTTGCTAGTTAGATTGACGTCAAGCTTTTGACGTAGCTCATTCTCAATTTGCTTCATGTGGCTAATCTCGGCGCGATATTTCTTAACGTCAGCCTCCAGTTTGATGCAAGTTTCACATATCTTGGATACAACTTTGCTGGCAATGTGCGATATGGTGTTGGCAGTCGCATTGCTCGATGTTGAACTGGCCGATGAGGACACAGAACTGGCATCATTATTGTTATTATTATTGTTGTTGTTATTGCTATTGGTAGCGGCTGATGCAGCTGCAGCGCTATCCTTGAGCTGTTGCTGCGTCTGCTGCTGACTATGATTGTCTTTGATTGCATTGTCCTTTTTGCCTCGATTGCGGCGACCTGTAAATGACAAGTGCAACACTTATTATCATATTTCAGCTCACCTCCAAAAGCAAATCTCACTCACCCTTTGGCAGCTTCTCTACTTGAGGTGCAGGTTCTATGGCCGCCGGCTCATCCAATTCGTATTGATGGACATTGCCATTGCTGACAGAGTTGTGCGTCTTTTTGTCTGTTTTATGCCAAATGTTAATTTCAATTCAAATTATATATATATCGATTCAGCTTACCATGTTTCTCCTTTGCCCCCTGTTGTTGTTGATAGTTGCAATTGCCACTATCCCAGTCTGACTTCTCCCTACTGTTGTAACTTGTTGTGGTTGTTGCATTGCCATCCGCTTGTTGATAACTGTTGCAGTTGCTATTGTTATTGTTACTACTATTGCTATTGTTATTACTATTGTTGCTACCCTTCCCGCCATGCCGCGTTACATTATTGTGCTCAATGTTGTCGGCCGTATCGCCTTTATTGCGATGCTTTTCCTTATCCATGCTTCGCCGATGATGCCTTGAGCCACCGCCAACATGTCCATTTGCTGCACAGACAAGAATGTTTCATTAATATTATAGACTGATGAACAGTACAGGGATCTTGAATTATCCGTGCTTCCCGAAGAATTAAATGTTATACCTGTTGTTACTGTAGAGGCAGCTATTGCTGCTGTAGTAGTTTGCTTGGTTGATGCTGAACCTGGTGCGTTGGATGACGATGTTGACGTTGTTGCTGCTGAAGAGGACGAAGCAGTCACTGCAGCGGCTAGAGCTGATGCCGCCGCCGAAGACGTTGTGCTGTTGCTATTACTATTGCTGTTGTCACTGGTATTATTATCCTTGTGATGATGACTGCTGCTGCTACTATTATTATTGTTGTTGTTATTGTGATGATGATGGTGATGATGATTACTATTAGTGGCACTGCTGCTGGCGCCGGCGCCGCTGCTGTGATGGTGATCATGATGATTTTGTGCTTGCATGACAGATGCTAAAATGCCATTCGCATGTGATGTTGATGATGCGGTCAATGCTGCCTGTATGTTACTGGTGCCATTAGCCACAACAATCGTATTACTTGATGCAGGCGTCACTATAGGCATGGACGATGTCTGTGGCTCGTCATTAGACTCTTCGGCAGGCAATGCCTGCTGCAACAGTTGCATATAAAATTCGTTTTCTTTAGCTACCTCGCGCTGCTTTCGCTGCCGCATTCGATAGCCTACATAGCTTTTAAAGCCAAAGCCAAGCGTAACTACTGGATAGCCAATACTGAAAAGAACGAAGAATTTATTAGAATCTCAGAGCAAATTGCCTCGGTTATCAATTGACACTCACCAGTGCGCCGCAAAGGGGCGACACAGATCCAAATGTGGCATATGGCGACTATCTTTCCATCGTATGCCCACCTCTAGGTAGACAAATAACATCCAGAGAATTATAGTCGGCAAACAGATGCCCTTATCTGAAACAAGGTAACAAGTTAGCGAATATATCTTTCATCAGATTGAACCAAATAAAAAAACCCACCTGTATGCCAGACATACTGTACCCAGACGTATGTGCTAGCTGCAAATAGCAGCCAGTGTACGGGTATAAAGAACAAACACACCAGATCCGATGTTATTGCAATGCAAACAAATAGCATGGAAAATGCCTGAGGAAAATGTGAAAAATATGTCAATTTTGTTAATAAGATCTGATCTGCTTGCTACTTACCAGACCCTTGTACTTAAAGGAATCATGTACGGAGCGTAAGAGTAGCCAAAATGGCCACAGGAATTCAAATCGAAACATAAACATAAAATCGGCTACCATTACAATGGCCCAAAGTATAAGAAATTTCATATATAAAACAGTTGTGCTGCGAATAGAAATAAAGTAAAAAGATTTTTATTAATCTTGATTTTATATGGGTTATTTGAGATTCTCTATGAGCAACAATAGTGTCAGAATTCCTAACGAATATCTTTAATAAACTGATACTAGCCGAAGGTTAACCATTCATCCACAGATCTAAAGCACTAAAATTCATTAGAAGATTATGTAGGAACTATAACAATCGGTGTACAATTTATCGATGATGATTATAATATTTCTTTTCTGAGTTAGGCACCTCTAGTTTGATTATTGTGGATACACTTACCTGCCATACATTCCTTCTGTGATTTTATTCCGCTTCATTGGGCGGCGTAGTTTACCACAATCTGCATTGCGTCGCTTCATTTTTGTTTTTGTATGTATTAATTAGATTTACTTAATTAGTTGACGCAATATTTTGATTGAATAGATTTTGCTTATTGGGTTTCCCTTAGTGTGTAACTTTAATTAATTAATTGTTGGAACGTTTTTCAATTAGCGTTCTGTTTACACCTAATTAATCAGTGATTGAGATCTGCTTTCACTTATTTAATTATGCTGTGGGTCGTGTTATTTGTAATTTGTGTAGTTTTTCTTCTTGTTGTTGTTGCATTTGCTGTTGACTTTGTCGACATCGATATGGCTGCTGTCGGAGCGGCATTTCCTCACATCTTACGCCTATGCTGAATATACCACCCGCTGAACCGGCTTTTTATTCTTAACTGTAATAAGATATATATATATATATATATTGTTATAATGAAGATATATATTTAATCATTTTTCTTTATTATTAATTCTGTACTGTGAATGTATTAAACTATCATCAATGTAGTTCTGTCTATTATAAGTTTTATGATATATATGCAAAAAATATTTGTCATCTAAAATTGTTAAAAATTAAATTAAATAAAATTGTAAATTTTAATTATACTTCTTATTGCTCATTCTTTTTTATGAAATTATTATTTTTATTTGAAAAGAATATATCAGCATTATTATTTTGTGAAAAGACTGCCAAAAAACTTTTATTCATTTCTAGTATCAATGCATTTTAGGCTACAAACTGTTAAAGACAAAACCATGCGACTCTTTTATTTATTTAAAGACTATTTTAAGCAATCTATTTTCTTAAATGATAGAGAAAAAAAATTTCAATTTGTCTTGTGCGTTGACCGCTGCAAGTACAATTGTTGCTGCTGTTAGCGTCTGTTAATGCTGCTGCTGCAAAGTGCAAGTGTAGGCGTTGCAATTGATTTTGCTTTTAAAATGCGGTCAAGTCAATTTAGTAGGCAAAAATAATCTCTCGATTGGCAATACCTGAGTTGCCAACTATGTACCAAATAATGATCCTTTCTAAATTAAATTCACAAGATAATATAGATCAATTACAGCTGATTGTCCATTCAATAAAAGATACAAAACGATTCACAATATTTCCAATGAAAATCATATTCCATATATATAGATATATATTTATCTGATACTTGTACGTAATTATTTCAGGACATATTTGTAATCGATTGTTTTTGCTTCATATTTAGGACATTTTGGTATTTTTTTTTTTAAATCATAAAAGGATTAATTAGGAAATTTTATTCGATCTTGTAATGTTATAGCTATTATTTGAATGGCGGGATACTTAAACTTGTATAAAATTCTAGAGCAAATAAAATATATGTATGTCTTTACATATGAATATGTGTAAGAAAGAAGCGCGAATTGCAGGCGCCTCAACATGTGGATGATGGCCGGTAACTGGAATAATTCTGTGACTCTCATCATATATACACATACACAGCCAGCCCTATACACACTTTATACACACATACACACACACAACTTCCTTTTACATACAGTGTTGCACAGTCTGCGACTGCGCTAAAAAACGCACAGAAAACCCCTATTCATTTGGACGGAAGCGGAAATATGTATGCAGATTTATAGGAAGCAGCTTTTGTTTCCAAATAAGAAGCAGAGATGCTATCCTTGCGTATGTATTTGTGTTGATTTTCTATTGACCATAACGGTATATACCTATACATACACATATAAGGAAAAAAATGTTTATAAATAGCATCCAAATGTGGAGCGCATGAAATTTGCACGGCAGCGAACAACAGTAAAGGAAGCTGAGCTTACTGATGACGTCTTGCCAAACACATACATACAATATACGTACATAGCATGTACGTATGTTTATTTAAATGGATGCAAAGGTGTTGACAGCTATAGTGCAGAAACTATACATTCAACCATATTTTATTGGCTTCAATGTTGGTTGTTTAATTGTTAAGAACATCGGGTTATTACAAATAAAAATAAATAAACTTTTTAATATATATATAAATATATATTTACGCAAATCGTTTTGATTATTTGTATTAAATATTAAGGTAATTGTAACTTTATGTTAGCGCACTGTTGTGCGACACCATCAAACAATAAAATGACACAAACACATGCACCAAAATATACAATCTAAGTGGACGTATACAAAACACATACATGAAAAGCGATGATCATGTTGATAGAATTCACAAAATTACAGCTGTTCGTGCGACCTAAAGAACACAACAGAACGACATCGAAGAAAAGGCTAAAGAACTCTGATGAATTGCATTTACATATGTATGCATGTACATTATACAAATTTTTACAAACATATAAACGTATGTATGTATTTAGTATTTTGCGTATTGCGTGAGTGACTTGGGTTCATGGAGAATATTTTGCTCTAGGTGCGCGCGCCTAGTCAGTTCTTGATGTATATCTCTTTTTTTTTTAAACGAAAAATAGATATATATATATATACATAATATATATAAATATATTTTCTACATATACTTTATACACACACATTTAGTGAGAGTTTTTATAGGAACTAACTTACTTTTTTTTCACCGGTGTCATTAAAATCAAATCAATAACAATTATATATTTATATATGTATATACTTATACATATATATTAACAATTGGCAAAATAATCGATTATTTAAAAATTATATTATATATATAACTATGTATTTAAATTATGCACAAATTTACAAAATGTAGCAACAATAACACCATCAACGTTGACACTGAACGAAAAAGTGAAAAGTTGTTTAAAATACACAGCGGGGGGTTGTGGACAGCGAGACAATTTGCTTTTGGAGCAGAGTCTGGGGCTGTTAAGATTGAAAAAGTGGGGGAGGGGTAAGTTGTGAACAGCATCCACATCTGCATCTGCACAATTTAAGCAACAAGAGAGCGCGTTTACAGGAAAAGCAATAAGGATGCTGCTCCTAGCAAGCTGCGGACTTCGTCAGCAGTTACGTTGCTTTTCGCGTTACACATGCATATATAAATATATATATGTATATATATATATGTATATACATATGACTAGCGTGAATATGTATGTGGGGTTTGTTGGCGGCGGTCCCTCTAAATGCACAAATTTATGTACACTTTTCACACTGCACACACGAGCGCGCTCTTATATGAATGCATGTGTATGTACGTATATTTAAATATACTTATATATCAATGCATTATAGTACACGCATTAAAATGTTTTATTTTATTTTAGCAACAAATTGCAAACGATTGTGTGCTTTGCTTCACTGCTCTCTCTTTATTATTGCAACACCCACGACTTTTTTAACAACTAAATAGAGTGACTAACTTGTTTTGCAATAAATTTCATGATTTTTGCAATGGATATATTAAAAAAATTTTGCACATTTCTTACGGCAGATATAAGGTACACCCGTGCATATATACATATGTATGTGTACGTTAATATAAGTATGTATACTTTGCGCGTATGAGTAAATTCTTTGGCACAGAGAAACCAAATTTACTTTTGCACGACGTTTAGCGAAGGAATATTTATACTTTTAAATAACACTTTCTATTCAACTGTTAAGGTTCCAATTGCTATGTATACATTTTTAAAACATTGATTTATATTATTGATTAGCTTTTACGTTTTTACCGAATCGAAAATTCACGCTCTAAAATGACGCGCACACACACACGTATGTGCGAAGACTTTTTATTTATGAAAAATACCAAAGAGAAATGTTATTTAACATCATAGCGACTATAACATAAATATTGGCCGTACTGTTATTTACAGCAAACATTGCTCATTATAAAAGTATTTAAAATGCATAAAAATAACATCAAAACTATAACTAAAAATTATTATAAAAAAATCAAAATTCTTCTAATATCTTTAATAAGTTAAAGTTTTTCGGTCTGATTTTTATATTTTTATAAAAACTAGTTTTCTAATTTAAATCGAATTTATATATCCAATTTTATATCTGCTTATCGATGTTTCATTATATTGCGGGCTGATGGATTTTTATTACTTAACAGAGAGACTCAAAGAGCCAAGTATGAAAATGAAATCCTTATAAATATCGATAAAGATTCATGATAGTCAAAATTCTATCGATTAGAAACATTAAAATAAAAATTATGTCAGCAACACTGTCGTAAATTAGTAGTAGATTTAAGTATTAACACAGAACTTCAAATAAACTTGTTGGAAGTGAATAGTTAGTCGTTTTTAAAAATTACAATACACAATTTGCTATTGCATATAATATGCAATGAAAAATGAAATATTTATCGCTTTCGAACTTTTGTTTCTACAGAAGAATATTTAACTATTTGTTTGTTTTTTATTTTCTTTTAATAATTATAATTTGATATATAAATTGTACATTATTATATGTGTACTTATAATCTGGGCGTATTAAACAATTGTATGTTTTAAATATCTGCTTAAAATTATATACATAACAAAATTATAAACATTTCAAGCGTGGCTGTTTTTTTCTATCTCTGTCAATTTCGTCCATAAATTTATTTTATTCTATTTTTATTTGCTACAGTTTGATCTTATGCGCATTTAACTGTATTTTAAGACTGTTTGTGTTTCCTTTTTAAAAAATTAAAATTTCTAGCTTCATTTTTACGTGTCTGGGCACACCTGGTTGTTGTTGTTTTTGTTTAACTCTTAAAAAACTGAATTCTTTGATGACTGCAATAAAAGAGACTAAGCCTAGCAGCATAATTATAGATTTTAAGCTTGCCTCTGTGTTGGAACAAATGTAAAATCGCATGCTAAAATATCTGTTATGTGTTTTTATGTACCTTTGATTTGTACACATAAATTAGCTGTAAGGAAACTAATTATACAGTTTTGAATAACAAGTATTCGGGTCCGGTAATTGGGTGTCTAAGACAGTCTATGAGTCTGCCTCGTCTGCTGGGTTAGCATTGTTGACTGGCTCGACGTCTTCTTTTTTTTCTAATTGAACAATAGATGTGTCTGATTGTGTTGCCTCTATTTGTTGTGTTGCTGGACTTAAAGTTGGTGATGGTGTTGGTGATGATACTTCAATTACCTGCGGTTGTCTTTCGATTGATGACGTCTGCTCCAAAGCCGGTTGTGGTTCTTGGTATGGCTCCTCTTTCTCTGGCTGTATTATTGTTGCAGCCGGTTCTGTTGCTTTAGGTGGTGGCAACTCATCGTAGAGTGGTGTGCAGACAGGTGAGGGTACCTTTGGCTTGATTGATTCCGAGTTAACATGTTCAACGGGTCTGACAAATGCCCCCGGTTCTGACGCAGGTGCTTCTACTATATGTAATTCGTCTGCACCCTGCTTGCCCTCATCATCATTAACAGAAATTGAAGAAGCATCATTAGCAGATTTTGTAGCACCACTGCTAGCAATAGTATCATCATTAGCAGCAGGAGCAGCAGATGTAGCAGCAGATGTAGCAGCAGATGTAGCAGCAGATGCAGCAGCAGATGTAACAGCAGATGCAGCAGCAGATGCAACAGCAGATGCAGCAGCAGATGCAACAGCAGATGCAGCAGCATATGCAACAGCAGCAGCAGCAGCAGCATCAGCTGCAGCTTTAGCTTCGGCTTGGGCTTTTTTTTGCGCTTCCATTCTTGCTTCATAGTCCAGCAGTTCGCGATCCCAATCTTCCTCTGTATCTACAGTCGACGACCTTCCTGTCGCTGGCTTATTCTTATAATCATTTGCTGCTGAAGATAAAGATTGTTTGCCTTGCATTACATTTTCATCTGTGGAACTTATGGAGTGTCGACTGCTATCATCGCGTGAGCTACGCCTGATACTGTTCCCTCGCTCACGTTCTCGTTCACGGTCGCGATCACGATCACGCTCACGCTCTCGCTCCTCGCTACGCTGGTTACCACGTCCGCCGCGCGCATTACCACCACGACGATCACGATCATCAGTGTCCCGGTCGCCTCGGAATCGATTACCGGGACCACCTGGGCCACCTGATCCACTGCCTCCTCGACGCTTGTAGTTATTGTTGTTACCAGAATCATCTTCTTCGTCGCTCCATCGACCACCGCGTCCACCACTACTAGCCATACTACGGCCTCCACCACCTCCTCCTCCTCCTCCTCCACCACCAGCACCACCGCCACGACCACGCTGATTATCATTAAATGGATTACGTGGATTAAAGAAACCTAGAAATGTTCACAATTATATTTATAAATATATATATGAAAAATTGATGTCTATAAATATTTACCTGCTCCCTGCTGCCTGCCTCCCGGGCCTCCACCTGGTCCGCTACCTGGCGCACCACCTTGGTTCCGCATAAACATAGATCCCATACCGTTGCCACCGTTACCACCGTTATTACCGTTCCCACCAGGTCCGCCCATGCGCGGATTGAATGGCACCGGAGGTGGAATACGGATTTGCATCAGACTCGTTGGTTGATTAAAGCGATTCTGATTCATATTTGGTTGGAAGAAATCACCGCCGCCGCCTCCACCATTTCCAACATTATGATTGCCTCCCCGTGGACCTGGTCCCATGCCACGTGGCCCACTGCCAGAACGATTATCAAAATCTATGTCAAAGCAGATGATGAATGAATGATAGAACAGTTATAATTCATTATTTACTTACCTACGCCACCCATAAATTCTGGTCGTGGTGGCATATTTCCATGATCCATACTGTTGAGATTAAGACGAGCACGTGCCTCATTAAAATTGCCAAGTGAAGGCGGAACTCCGCCTCCTCCTCCACCATTCTCATTGCGCCATCGATCCGACGGCTCGCCAATATCATCTCGACCACCCCACCGCGAGGGTCCACCGGGAGCTCCACGTGAACGGTCTCTTAAAAAGATTTCATTTGCTGCAGCAGCTAAAGCGGCCTCAATATTGTTAGGCGGCGCAGGACCACCAGGGAAAATGGGTGGCGGTTGATTAAAGTTGTGAGGCTGCTGTTGCTGCGACGATGTTGGAGCCAATTGCGACCCATCGTCCACATCCATTTCAATGTCCATTTGATCGTCATTTGCATTTGTAGGCGCAGGAGCTACAGCTGCAGCAGCAGGTGGAACACCGGTTATTGGCGGTGGTACTGCACCCGGTGGTGGGTACTGGGCACCTGGTGGCATTCCCATAGGATGTGGTGGTGGACCCCCCATACCTGGAAAGCCGGGCGGCATCATATTAGGCGGCATCATTAGTGGAGGTGGCAAGCCGGGTACCATACTTGGGGGCAATGGCATAGCATTCATAGCATGATTAATAGGTCCCATTCCTAACATGCGTTGAGGCGGTGGTGGTCCTCCCATAGGCGGTCCCATAGGAAATTGACCAGATGTCACCATGCCCATTAGTGCTGCTGAAGGTGTTGGTGCCACTGGCGGAGGTTGCGTTGTATCAATGCCAAAGATTAGGTTTGGTGGCGCCAACGGCGGGGCCGCTACAGGTGCTACTTTGCTTTCCTTAACAGTTTTCGACTGCTTAATTTTTTGCATCATCCAACTGGGCATAGTATCTTCGTCGAACATTCCACCTTCCTCAAGGCTATCAAAATCAGTATCCGAACTAAGCTTGTTCCATGGTACGTACGTAACACCAAGTTCCAAGTCCCAGAAATCTTTCCATTCCTTACTCTTTACACCCTTGCCGGCTGCCCAAGATATGGTGATAGCACGACCTTGAAGCTTGTGATTTTTTAGCGCTTGCATTGCTTTGAAGGCATCTTGACGACGATTCATCACTATAAAAGCACAACCTCTGGGCACTATCTGATCAATGCTCACGATATCGCCATATTCCCCAAATGTATCAGACAATTCCTCCTGGTAGACCAGCTTTGAGAGATGTCCCACCCACAGCGTTGTACTGCAGACTGTAAGGTAAAAAAAAAACAACAACAAAAAAATAAAATCAATATAATAATACTAACTAACATCCAATTAATGATTGCGATATATTTATATATCTAATTAAATTTTTACCAACATTTAAGGGAATTAACTTTCAAGAAATAAACTCGAAAATTATTGAAAATGAAAACAAAACACAAAGTCAACAGTCAAAAGTTATCGATTTGTCAGTTAACAAACTGTCAGTTGTTATCGATATTGAGTTATGCGATATTGCATTAAAATGAAATAAAAATTATTTAATTTAAATTAAGTTAATATTCAATTCAAATAAATTCAATGAATAATTAGAATAAATAGAATATCACTCTAAATAGAATATATCTCTAGTCTAGTTGAATAAAAAGCTACTAGGCTCTGCGTGGAGTGGTTGTTTAAGTTAAAATATGTATGCCTTATATCCTGCTCGAATACAAGATTAACTCTTGTAAATTCATCTTTTGCTACCTTGAATAAGGTATAAATACGTTTTATGTGCCAAACGCTTATATGGTACAGCATTATTGGTACAGTTGTGTATAAATAGTACATGTTAAATGGTACATTTACATATAAGTTACAGTTATTTAGTTGCTGTTAACTATCAAAAACTTTGCTCAAAATCGCGTCAGGGAAGTTTTGAATATTATGTAAATTAAAGAATGACAGAGAATAGGGATTGCTTATGGCTTAAGAACATGAACTACTAAAGTTAAGACACACACACTATAACACACACGTCAACCGAGCCAAGGAGCTAGATAATAAAAGAGAGAGAGAGAGAGAAGGTTAAAGTTATTAGCCAATGTAAACAGTGATAACAAAACAAAAAAAACAACAAAAAAAAAAAAAAAAATTTGATGGTGATGGTGGATGTGTTGGGTGTACGTTACGTTACGTTTATGTAACGTTTTGGTTGTGCAAGCATAGTTACCACTGAGATAATCCTTTTTAATGTCTGGAAGACCCTTCTTACGGCGCTCACGTTCATGCTCACGATCACGCTCCTTGTCACGGACGGTGCGTTCCATACGGTCACGATCTCTTGATCCCCGTCTACGGCTAGAGCGTGGACTACGGCTACGGGAGCGAGATCCACGTCGACGACTTCCGCGGTCACGATCATTTCCATTTCCACCGCCGCCACCACGATTACGGGGTGATCGGCTACGGCTACTGCGTCGGCTACGTTTGTATCTATCACGATCCGGCGTGGGACTACGAGAATCGGCACCATCCAGGTTGATAACCTAATTGTTTAAAGTTTTGTAAGAGATTCAAGAAAAATTTATGTGATATAAACGTTAACACTTTTAAGCATAAAACAAATGCGGCATTGGATGTATCGGATGTATTGGATGTATCGGTGGGTGTATTGGGATTGGATTTAGATATGTTGGAATTAGTTTTGGAGTATGTGTAAAGGTAAAGGAAAAGGTAAAGGTAGATAAAATGTTGGCTGAATTACCAAACCTACAAATTATACACATATATATAACTATATATAACTGCATTCTTGGCGTGTTGACGTGTGGTTTTTGGCCTTTAATTTTCGGGTCGGCGGTTCTTAACTTTTTCTTTAGCATATTTTATGTATATATATATTTTGATGCGTTTCGAGCAAAGTTTTTGGTACAATTGAATTTATATTTGAAATTGAATCGACTTGAATGGTGGTTTTTACATATTAGAAAACTTACCAAACGTTGTTATACGGGGCTTCAAGCATCTGGTATCGTTTCCGCCAGGATTTTATATATAAACCTTACCTTTTGGCTTTCATATATATATACAAATATATATACATATTTTTTTTTTGTTTTGTTTATATATTTAATGTAAATGTATATGCAAATTTGATATTCTAATTTAACTAAGGCCCATTAAAATAATTTTCTCTTTTTTTTATCTTGGCCAAAAATAGATAATTTAATATCATGTCTAAATATTTAGGTTTAGGTTTATTTTCGCATTCATTTATTTAGCGCTGTCTAATGATAAAATGCTATAAATAATGTTTCCCCCCTCTTCTTTCGAAAGTTTAAGTTTAGCTTATAATTGTTGAAGCTACTTTCTCAGAACTTAACCCCAGTATAACAACATTTTGGGCACGTCAGCAGCTCTAGGCACTATGAAAATGAAATGTCAGATATCTCTAGAATTTGCAAGTATATAGCTCCTACAACAAGAATGATAAACAACCACATCCACTAGGAATTAAGGTTTGTTATACCTTGCGTGAAATGGACCAAAGGTATAGTCAAAGTCTACGATACGGATACAAATCTGATATATATATATATATATATATCTATATTATTAAAATGATATACCTCAATTGGTTGCTGTTCCGAAATGAACTCAACGTCCTTGGTCATGTCGCCCACATCATTATGGCCCATGTTCATTGCCACGCCCGGCGGCATACCAGTGCCCTAATTGGTAAGTAAAAGAAATGTTATAAAACATATATATATTCCTCCTTCTATCAGAATATATTGTAGATTTAATTGTACCTTAAGAACATTCTGCAAATGCTGCTGAAGTGCATCTTCCTGATAACGGTGTTTTTGGTTTTCTTCTTGCTGTTTGAATTTTTGGAAATTTTGCAGCGTCTGCAGCTGACGCAGAACGTTAGGATCATTAAGCAGTTGTTTTAAATTGTTGTTCTGTAAAAGAAATATGCATTTGTCATAAATAAGATTCAAATTTAAGCTGAATAAATTATAACAATTTGAAAAGAAAAAGTAGAAAACAAAAGTAGCAACAACTAATAATAAACGAAAGACAATAATAAAATTTGCATTTGTTATAGGTCTGTTCCTTCATACATCTAACAAACTCGATGAGACTGGCGGGGAGTCATCTCCCATACAATGATGATCCTCACTAATTGCCATTAGCATGTCATTATCCTCGTCATCAATAATCTCACGAACATCATACTCCATTTCGTGTGAGCTGCTGCTCTTCCCATACTTGTGATGATGCAGTTTGCTTGGGCCGCCACTATCAAAGCGGCTTTTTGATCCGGATGCACAAACATTGGAGGATACATTGTGTTGATGTTGCTGGCGTTTCATATAATGTTGATCCGTATGACGCCTGTTAAAGCTTTGGCATTTTTCATGGCTTTGCTGTTTATATTTATCCGCATTTGGAAAGACATGAGGCAGGGTAAAAAGAAGAATATTGATAAACATAATAGAAGCAATGACAATTAGAGAGACAACGTATTAACAACAATAAATATTGTATAGAAAAGGTTTGCTTATTGGTATTTAAACAACATGATGTCAATAGTTATAAACCTTAGCACCTACTGTTGCTGGGATGCAATGGCTACATCTTCAACAATACAACAATTTCTAACTTTCAGCACTTTTGTAAACAATACTATTAAAATCGATATCAAATATAGACTGATGATGGTTTCGTCTTTTAAAGTATTTTAATTTTTTGGTGATAAGTTTTGGTGCTTGAGACAAATTGATAAACCCACTCACCGACAGATCCGGCATAGTACCGCCCATTTTATCGTCTGGAGCTGTACTTAAATCCAAATTGCTCATTCCGGAAGCATTTAGACCGTTAACGGTATTGCCACCACTTGAAATGTCGGACAAATTCAAAGCACCGCCGCTACTGCTGGGCCCCGGCCCTGTACTCAAGTTTCCAGATCCAACTATTGGCTGCATTTGATGATAAATGGGATGGCTTGGATCAGCTAAGTCGAATATGGGCTGTATGACATCCGATTTGAACACATTGTTCTTCTGCCATAGATTGAGCACGCGGATAATCCGACTCTTATCCTCGGGTGCGCAGCGAAACAGGTTGGCAAACGTTTCGGTCAGATTTCGCTGGAAGCGTGGTGCAAACACGTCCTTCTCAGACCCGTACTGATGCCGCGACTGTCGCACAATCGAGTCAATTACATAAAGTCCAGGCACTTTATACTCCGGCTTACATTTAAGTATAAATTTTTCCACACTTTGCACGACATGTTTATAAAACTTAATTGCACGCATTGCCGACTTTGTGATGGCGGCCATTTTAGCCTTTGATATGGGCGGCCGGCTATCATAGAGCCCGGAAAGCTGAAAATATAGACATACGTACATACAATACATATTCATGCTGCATAAGTTAAAAGTACTTAATTAAAAGGATCTTTAAGTATATGATTGTATGATCATGTCCACATTCCGAATTGCACAACTACATGTACTTCATACATGTATATGTAAATATAAATGTATGTTCAATGTATATTTATATGGATGTACATACATACATATATTCATGTCTACTGCGGCAGCCACAGCTTACCTCATTATTGAAAGCGACGACCGTCTCCATGTTCATTTCGATGCTCACACACTACACGCACGCACTAAATTCAAATTTGCATACTATTTCAGTATAGTGAAACTCTGTTAATTATTTTTTCTTAATTTTGAACAGTTTTTCCCTTGATTTTTCACAGTTTTTTCGCATGAAAGCGTGAAAAAATGGCTGCCTGACGTAGTGCTGTAATTTAGTAATATCGATTTTCCGGCAACATCGATACATATAAATATTATAAAATACTATCGACCTGTTTTACATTTAGGCTTACTTAAGCATATTTATTTACATACAATGAGTACAAAAACAAAATGTATTTTTATTTTTTAAATGTATTTTACAAAATGTTAAAAGCTAAGATGTACTAGTAAAAACAATAATAGAGGGCTGTCGTAAAGCAACACCTTGCACTTTACTGCGCTTTCTCTATTAATTCTTTGGTCACACTAGGTAGAAAGCAAAACGAAAACAGAAGCCAGTCACAAAAAAAATTAATAAATAATATTTATAAATATGCATAATAACAATTATTAATTATAATAATGAGCGCCCATCACCGGCCCCTGGATGATTCCGATGTTGTGTTAATACGTACCATACGTTTAACACCATCACTGTACGACCACAGACACACAGACTTTCGCCTTGCGCAGAGAAAGGAAGAGGATTGGGCCAAAGTGGCGGAGACTTTAAATATTTCGTCGCCAGATGCACGACGTAGATGGACATGCTTACGGGACCGATATTCCCGTGAACTAAAACAAATGCGTTTGCATCCCGCATCTGAGTTTGGGCGCAATGATTTCTTTAGGCAAATGGATTTCTTGCGTGAATTTGTGCGAAAACGACGAGAACGAAGCCGTCGCGATGATACGCCGACAAGTTGGCTTAAAGCCGAGGTGAGGACGCCAAGGCTTATTAAAGAATGTCCTGAGCCAGATTCACTAGTAGAACAAGATATTGATGACTCGCAAGTTTTTGATGAATGTGATCACAATTACGACACCGATGCAAAGCTAGAGGTACAGACCACCCAATCGGAAAGTTATTCTGTGCTTGTAGAGGCTGATGACGGTGACGGTCACGATTCGTATGAAGAATTCATGGGTGATTCCGAATCAGCCGACCAAAAAGTCATGCCCACGCTGCAACCATCGCCAGCTCTAATCGCTGTACACACGGAAACGGCAACAACAGCTACAGCTTCATCAGCCGGAGGTTCGTTATCAGATACTAGCCACACTCAAGCAGACATTGATTATATGGTGTGTATACCAAGCGTAAGAGCCGAACGGGAACATATACCAGCTAATAAACAGGAAGTTTCGCCTGGCTTTGAGGTGTTGACTACGCCATCGAGCATGGGTAAAACTAACGAGACTGAGGATGATTTCTTCTGTAAATCGGTGGCAGCCTATCTACGACAGTTGTCGCGTCGACATAAAATCAAAGCAAAAGTGGAAATGTATCAAATTTTGGAGAA
The DNA here is from genome assembly GCA_037044455.1 of Zygothrica quintamaculata. Lineage (NCBI taxonomy): Eukaryota > Metazoa > Arthropoda > Insecta > Diptera > Drosophilidae > Zygothrica > Zygothrica quintamaculata. Next base: position 50,552 of record JBAMBS010002577.1, on the reverse strand, counting down.
ATACATATTGCTTGAAGAGTCAGCGACTGGAACAGGTTCGGGGCATAACGGTTAAGCAGGTTACATAGCAACATATGTACATATAGTTTTTAAATAGATTTTTATGAAGTACAAATATACAAATGACGAAAAACAAGCAATAATTTATGCTTTACCTAAAAAAGGATTAAAAAAACACCTGCTCAGCAAAAGTCCTCATTAATAATATCGGCATTGACCGCTAAGCCGCGTTCCTTTAGTGCTTTAGACACAAGTCTATGTTTTTCTTGACGTTGTTCCTGCTCACGACGTTGTGCGTCGAGTATTTCATCGACAGATATTTCTTTTAATGGCAGTTTTTGTTCCTTTTCACGATCCTATAATAGATATAGATAAATTCCAAAAGGCATGTCAATACTATTCCTATTTGCTTATTTCCTTGAACTCTCATACTCACAATCTCCCCCAGAAGCACCACATTTTCGCCGCGTATTATAAAAACTCCACGGGGAATATCACCATACTCATTGCCAACATGTATTCGCTCTATTGTGCGCTGCAACACTAAATTAGCAAATTGGTCCACGGAACGCAAATATCCAATTAATGTGCGTCCATCGCGCAAAAGAACCATCAGTTTCTCTACAAGTGTTGGTAGCGGTAGTAGTAATACTAACACGTTACAGTAATTAAACGCCTTCACCGGCTTCTAGATAATACGTACTATCCACTTCTTCCAGCAGATGTGCTGTTCCAGCCAATGGATTGAGATCGTCCATGTAAAGGGTATTTAATTTTTATTTTATTATTTTTTTTTTATTATTAGATTTTAGTACTAAATGTACAACTAATAATTTAATCCAAATAAAAATATATCTTAGAAAATTATCTACACAACTAAATAGGAATGTTATTTTGCCATTCACAGCTATAACTAACACACCTGAAAATGTGCAGTTATATTGATTGTTATTGATCGATTTTATAAATTGCTATCGATAGTTGCCGGCATTTCACCGGATTACCCTAAGCAATGAAACTAAATAAGTTACAAACAATAATCTCACGCTATCTGTTGCTTTAATTAAAGTTGGATAATTTGAGTCCGTAACTGGACAAGGCTAGTTAGTTGCATGCTAAGCAGAAATAAATTTATTGATTTCATCATTATTAATTGTATCTTGCGGATTTACCCACAACATGAAGTAATCAAAAGTTATGTTAAAAACGATAAACAAAAAGATGCTAAAGTATTATCCGTAACAGGCTTAGTGTTGACGGGTTGCTTGTCTATTTCCCCTATGAATATATTTACCCCGAGCAATATGCATACATGCTGGAGCTTAAAAGGAGTTTGGATGCTAAAGGCCATGGACTATTGGAAATGCCTTCGGGAACAGGAAAAACAGCTACATTACTTTCCTTAATTGTAGCGTATATGATAGAGCACCCGGAGACAATACGCAAACTTATTTATTGCTCGCGTACAGTGCCAGAAATTGAAAAGGTTATAGCTGAACTGCAAAATTTGATGGCTTATTACGAACGACATTGTCCAACGGCACCTGGTTTGACCGGCCTGGTTCTCAGTTCCCGTAAGAATATGTGCATACATCCTGAAGTGAGCAAGGAGCGTGAGGGCAAAGCTGTTGATGGGAAGTGCCACGGTCTTACAGCTAGCTATGTACGTGACAGGCATGAGATTGATTCAGAGACTCCAATTTGTAAGTTTCCGTGATTTATGATTTATTTAATTTATGTTTATACTCTATGTTTTGATTTTGGTCTTACAGGTCAGTATTTTGAAGGCTTTACCCTGGAGGGCAAGGGATTAACTTTACCCGTGGGCGTGTATAGCATCGATGATTTAAGGGAATATGGACGCGCAAGAAATTGGTGCCCCTATTTTTTGGCTCGTAATGCTGTGCGTATCAAGCGCAAATTTTCTTTATAAGTAAGCTTTTAATTATTTAACTTTGATAGATTGCACATGCACAAATTGTGGTCTACAGTTACCATTACCTTCTTGATCCGAAGATTGCACAGGTTGTATCAAAGGAGATGATACGCGAATCCTGTGTGGTATTTGATGAGGCTCACAATATTGACAATGTATGCATTGACTCAATGAGTGTGAAGATCAACAGACGTACTGTGGAGAGGAGCACCAATGCTCTAAATCAGCTAACAAAATTAGTCCAGGAGTAAGCGTACGACCGAATCGGTTTAACTCTTTATATGACATCTTATGTTTAATTTAGTATGCGAGATGAAGATACAAACCGTTTAACTGAAGAATATCAACGCATGGTACAGGGGTTAAAAGATGCCAGCGTCCAACGGGAGACTGACATGATATTGGCTAATCCTGTACTGCCCAAAGATTTACTAAAAGAAGTTGTGCCAGGAAATATTCGCAATGCAGATCACTTTTTGAGTTTCTTGCGCCGATTTATAGAGTACATAAAGACACGATTGCGTGTGCATCATGTTGTTCAGGAGTCACCCGCTGGTTTTCTTAAGGATGTATCCTCAAAAATTTGTATAGAACGAAAACCCCTGCGTTTCTGTGCTGAACGTTTGTCCAGTTTACTTCGTACCCTTGAAATCAGCGACTTGAGTGAATTTGGCGCCTTGACGCTGGTAAGCGGTAGCATATATTAAATTTTTATTAATTAAAGCTATAGTTGTTTATCTTTTCTTAATTGTGTTCACAGATAACTCATTTTGCGACACTAGTGTCAACGTACACAAAAGGTTTTACTATAATTATAGAGCCTTTTGATGACAAGACGCCAACTGTTTCGAATCCTATAATGCATTTCAGTTGCTTGGACTCATCAATAGCAATGGCACCGGTCTTTTCTCGCTTTCAAACAGTTGTGATTACATCGGGTACGCTTTCACCCATGGACATGTATCCTAAGATTCTAGACTTTGATCCAGTAGTTATGAGCAGCTTTACAATGACGCTGGCACGTCCATGTCTCCTCCCAATGGTAAATTATATAGATATTAAATTAATTTATGTTTCACATAATTTCTGTTACATGGAGAAGTTATAATTGATTGGAATGAGAAAGATCTTTAACTTAACTCTATTTCAATGACATGTTTCCAACAGATCGTATCAAAAGGTAACGATCAAGTAGCCATATCTTCAAAGTTCGAGACGAGAGACGACACAGCTGTTATACGTAATTATGGGCAACTTTTAGTGGAGGTAGCCAAAACAGTCCCCGATGGAGTTGTATGCTTTTTTACCTCGTATTTGTACTTGGAATCGGTTGTTGCATCTTGGTATGATCAAGGTATCGTTGACACACTTCTGCGTTACAAGCTGCTATTCATTGAGACTCAGGACAATGCTGAAACGAGCTATGCGCTTATGAACTATGTTAAGGTAAGCGTTACAACCTGGCCGCAACCGAATCACAAGTCCAATTAATATGGCTTCCGTCATGTACTTGACATACATTTACCATTTGGATCATAATCTCGATCTTCATTATATCTTTGTTAAGGCCTGTGATTGCGGTCGCGGTGCTGTGCTACTAGCTGTGGCACGTGGCAAGGTCTCCGAGGGTGTGGATTTCGATCATCATTATGGTCGCGCGGTACTCATGTTCGGCATACCATATGTTTACACGCAGTCAAGAATTCTCAAGGCACGCCTCGACTATCTGCGTGATCAGTTTCAAATACGAGAGAATGACTTTTTGACCTTTGATGCCATGCGTCATGCAGCACAATGCGTTGGACGAGCGTTACGTGGAAAGACTGACTATGGTATTATGATATTTGCTGACAAACGCTTTTCACGTCAGGATAAACGTTCACGTTTGCCCAAATGGATACAGGAGCATCTGGTAGATAGCTTTTGCAATCTAAGTACTGAGGAGGCAGTGCAGCTGGCACGTCGTTGGCTGCGGCGCATGGCACAGCCCTTTTCACGAGAAGATCAGCTGGGCATATCGTTACTCACACTGGCCCAACTGGAAGGTATGGAACAGGAAAAACTGGAGCGACAAGCACAAGGCAAACAGGGCGTAGGTGGCGAGGTACAGGAGCTGTAATCAACAAACCAAACCGGCTGACAGACTGGCATGAACTTCCTTCCGCAATGTTTTTTTTTTGTTTCATTTCATTCTTTTATACTGGCTATGCTTGTATCTGTATAAGAATAATTATAATAAAATGTGGATTTGTTGCCAGCTAATGGCATTGAATGCCATTAAACGGAGCATTTAAAACAAAAGTTAAGTCATACATTTAGCTGGGTGGCCGGTTTTTTTCTTCTGATTTTTGTTTTCATTATTTGATTTGGCTACCGAACCTGACGTAAACGTCTTATTAACTGTTAATTACTTATAATTTAGCGGTTGCTTATTTCCCAACAAAATGACTAATAGATACTGCTGTTCAAGGCGCCGAAATCAATTTTAATATTATCGATATTCTGTTTAGAACAATCGAGATCGAATCTTTCGTTTCTCGCCATCTGATTAGCTGTTGCACTGCTTTCATATATTTTTATATTTTAGATCAAAGTTTTTTGAAATGGATGACAAATCTAAGTATCACCCTGTTTAGTTGGAAGCAATTTATTATTTAATATTCGTAGGATGATCCGTACAGACAGAACACATGTTATTTTACTATCATTTGACCTGTAAGGTGACCGAATTTAGATTTATCAATCTTTGATTAAATTTCTAGTTAGGTTATCAGGGGCCCCAACATATTCATTAAAATATATGTATATATTTCAAAGTATATTTATTTGGTCATCATTTTTAATGTTTGCGATAAGTCTTTTTAATGATTGCGTTTTTTATTATGTATGTTATTAACTTTCAAACATTTTCGCACACAGTTAAAATAATTTACGAAAATAAAATGTAATATATAATGTATTTCGAAAATTGTATTCTTACTTATAAGCACTCTGATAAAATAATGATGAACAGACTTCACCAATTTCCTGTAGTCCTCGTGCGAGCGTGCGCCTAAGCCAAGAAAGAGAGAGAGAGAGAATATGAAAAAGGGAGACAGAGTCAGAGAGAGAGAAGTGTTAAAGCTTTGCAATCTTACGTATGCATATGTTCGAATGTATGCGTGTAAATTTTTATGCACATACATAACTAACGGCCACGGCCAGTGCTCAGAGAGCAACAAGTAAGCAAAAAGTAACTGAATACAATTACAGTGTACTTACGCTAAGACGAATACATAGAACTCAAAGAGGAATGCTGTTTAAAATTATATGTTTATTTTACTTATTTAAATAAAATATTTATTCTTTTATTCAAATTTATTGATATATATGACTGGGCAGTGATCTGTGAATTAAAATAGTTGTTCCTTCGCTGTTAGACATATTGCGATTGCACTGTAAAAGTAACAGCAACAGCAGCTACAATAACAACAAGAACATTAACAACAAAAGGCAAGCGACCGCAAAAACGACGCTGGCTGCGTCGCCGTCAGTATATCTCTCCGTTGAACAAGAACTTTCGATTTTTCATAATAAAAAGGTTACAACTAAATCTCTGGCGGTTTAGTCGGGTGAAGCAAATAAAAGCGGATCGCGCGCGCATTAACGTCAAGTCAATAAATCTTAGATAAATTAAGAATCCGTGTAAATAGCCAATTGTGAATTCAATACACATATAACGGAATTTAGTTTAATACGCGTTATTTAGTTTTTTATTTATAATATTTTATTATAATTATTATTAATATTGCCCCTACACGCTAGTAAACCAAATTCAAATTCATACCTACTCCTACACATACGCACACGCAAAAATCCTTTTTTTTACATTGAATTTTTTCAACATAATAAAGAGCAAAAGTCAAAATATAATATAACAAAATGAAACCTCAAAGTAACGAACAAAATGGTAGCACTCAAAATGGCGACATTGCTATAGATGCTGCCAGCGTCGCTATGGACGTTGCTGCGATCATTCCAGCGTCTGCAGCTGCGGTTACTGTTGCTGCCAGCGCTGGCGCTAGCGCCGTTGTTCCTGCCAAAAGCAGTCAACAGCTAAAACTGGAAATGCTTAATATAGGTAACGGAAATGGTAAGTTTTTCTAATAAAACAGTTTTGTAACTGTTTTAAAATATAAGTTAAATTCTTTAATTTTACTTAAAAAAGATAGTGTGCGTAAGCGCTTCCTGCTGCTGTTGTTTGACTTCAATATTGACATATTGAAATATTGACAACATCTCAGGAATGTTAAATTATTAACATTGTTGTATTTCTGTTAAGCTTAGGGGAACTTTTGTTTTGTTTGACAAATATAAAGATTCATATCGAATGTGAAATTTGTGAATATTAAATTGTTTATTAGAATTCGGTTGTATAAGTGAATCATTGAATATTATTCATTTAATTGAAAAATAACCCAGTACCTGTGACTTTTCAGAAGATAATAAAATTGTTAACTCAAAACAAATCTATATGATATTCCCATACATTAAGAATAGCATCAACACCACGTGGAATAATCAGTTAATTAGTTGATTAAAGCTCTACTTTAATGGGGTAACATTAAACCCTTGTATCTTAGTAATCTTTTACAGATATTTCATCATACAATTTAGCATAGATGAGATCAAGTTAATTCACCTGCAGCTCGAGGCTTAGCGTTGATTTCCGGTAACGCTTTAGCACATACATAAATACTCGTAACCACTGCATACATAAGCCACAAAATAATAACTTAAATTTCTGCTAAACCATTGTGTATACATATACAATTTGTATTTAAGCCCGTGTTAAGGTTCATATATACAATACTAAATAGCTCTTATATAAAAACCACACACAAAACAGATCGAAACACATTAAAGAGAGACAAACCATTACTCGAACTGTTAAATGTTTGCTGTGATTGTAATGATCGGAATAGACATATTGACATTGACATTGAAAGTTTGGTCTAAACGCCTGGTGCAGATCGGGAGGTTCAATGAGTGCGCCAACTTTATACACATCCATTATCTTCTCATCGTAATCCGGTATATATATATATAACTATATATTTCTATGTATATATATTTAAACCATTGCTAGGCGAAAAGGGAAGGGCAGTTTGGGGGTACACCTGTACTACTTTTTGAAGGTTAAAAGCATTTTTAATTGAACTCTCTGCTGGCGAGTACCAATACAAATACCAAATACTTACTTACCAATACAACTACACAAATAGTCGTTTTTTATTTGAAACCGTTTAGATTTCTGTGTCTTTTGTTTTTCATTTTCATTTTTGACTCTTGGCTTTAGTTTGTTAACATAATAATTATTATTTATAATTTTTTTGTTCTTCTTTCAAATCGCATGAGTAATAACTCTTAGTGCTTCACATTTCAGCGATCGCGGTCAATAAAAAGTATTTAAACGTTTAATAATAATTTAATCGATTTTACTTAACTTTGAGATACCCTACATACTCAAAGAAATACCCTTTGAGATACCCAACATACTTAAAGAACTTAAAATCTACAAAAGAACTTATACTCTTAATAATAAAGCTATGGTATCTATTTCCCCACTCTAACTCGTATAACTTAGATAATATAGGGATTCAAGCACTGAAAACCAAAGGAATCAATCGTTGTATAAGCCCAGTTCCTCCCTTTTATCATGGAAATACCTAAATACATTAAAGTCTCCAGTGGTTGTAAAAAGACCTTTGGAATCTTTGCTATAGATGAGAGACGTAAAGTTCGTATCTGAAGCTGCGTAGTTGGCAGGGTATAGCAAATCAAAACAAAAAGAAAAATGAATGGAGGAACACCTGCCCAATGGATGTAGTGTAGTGTAATGCTATGTGTAATGTAATGATAATCATCAACTCAGATAATTGCATTGCCTGTTAACACAACAGGTTGGCTGTGCACGTGTTGAGTCAACGATTAGTGACATTTATTAGGTGAATTCTTTACCAGGTCGCTATACGTGCACATCCGCTGAGGTAACACTGTACTTAGCTTTAAACTTTACTGCGATTGTTTTTATCTTTTCTTTTATCTTTATATTTGTTATATATAAAATACTCAGCTGGGCTCCTAATACATATGCATGTATGGATACCAAATCGTGCAAGTACATATGATAAATAACTAAGCTTAGCTCTGGGTTAGACCTAGAGAATGTGTTAGGCACATCAAGGGAATGGCGTTTCTATGGAGTGCGGCAAAGTAAATCCTATTCCTAAAGAACAAAATCATCAAAATCAAACGAAGCAATTAGCATTCTCAGACAATCTGGATGAATAAATTTAATGAAACGCGTTCATTGACTTACGTATAAATACAATGGAATGTTTCAAATATTGAGATTGAGATATATATATGTATATATATATGTATATGTATATATTAGTGTATATGTATATGTATATGTACATATATTTATATAACATAGAAATGCATAACTTAAGTAGAAGCCATATAGGACATAAAAGTCCTTCAGTGGTTTCTTTAAGACAAAGAGAACAAATTCATATTGTTTTTTTATTTAGGTGAATTTATTTTATGGCTTTCCCTGCTTAAGTAACTAAAGATTTTGGTCTATGCATCTAAAAAAAAGGTTTGAAGGAGCACTACCCTTTTGGCTCTTGTGTTTATTTTGATATTATTTGTAAATAGGAAAATTTACATAATTGTTTCCTCTTCCAACATGTACTCGGTAAGGTCACCAGGACCGGATAATAAAGTAACTGGTACGCGATTCATTTGGGCCACTTTTTGACTTGGCCAAACCATAACGTCACAGCAGTTAGTTAAGACCATGACATTTGTATTTTCTGTTGGGACACATGGGAGATTTGAGGTTCTCTCTAGATCGCAGCTGTTGGCCTTCTTTCGGAATCGAAATGCAATGGGCTGAGAGTTATCGAGGACAGTTTCTTCATCAAAATAAGGTGGTGGACTCAGGTTATAGACTGGATTAGTAAGAGCCGGTTTTGTAAGCTTCAAAGGAGTTGTTCAGATAATCTTAGTTTAAAGAATATTTTATATATATATCGATAATTTTATAAGCCTACCTCTTCTATAACTACAGAAGTCTTAAAACGTGAACAAGGATCACATAACAATTGTACTTGGCCATTATTAGGCGTTGAGCTACTACAGGGATCGGGTGGTGGATCAGCATTTGTCTTTTTTTGCTTCTTATCCCCTCGATTCTCCTCCTCTCTAACTTCATTTTCCCTATCTATGCACTTTTTTAAAAAATCCTCTTCGATGTCTATAAGACGTTTTACCGCACAATCCCTCTTCAAAAAGTTCTTGATTATGGAAAGATCACGCGGTACAGCGCCAACGACATCGTAGTCATCGCAGCGTAGCTTAATACGATGAGCCATGTTGGCAGGAAATTTTGAATTTTATCAAGGCAGATGCTCTGTTGTGTAAGGCTCAGATGTGTATATATGTGTAGTGTATATATGTTCGGGCCTGTTTGTTATTTAAAGTTGTGAGTGTTGGCGCTAGGGTAAATACAAAAGACACAAAGTCTCAAAATAAAATAAAGAAAACAAATACTAAGACATGAAAAGACCTTGGCCATTTACAGTTGGCGCCAGTCGTAGCTTTAACCACTAAATCTATCATTCCCACCTCTTACCACCCACCGGCCACGTTCACATTAAAAGCAACAAGTTCGAAACGCAGCAAAGCAATGCTACAGTTTGATTAGCATTGGACAAGAAACTGTAAGCGTGCGCTCAGCTCTGTAGCTCTGTGGCTCTGTGGGTTACAGGCAAAACTGCTCAACATTCACCTCTTGAAAGCTTTGGTCGCAAAAGCTCTGCTTAAAGTTCTTATTAGCATCGCTGAGCCCAATTACCAGTCAGTTGCCTAAAGCATTTCATTAAGCAAACACGTACAACCAACTGACCCCGTCCTCAGCTCTCTTCAGTCTTACACTGTGTGTGCTTGTGTGCGTGTGTGTATTATTATTTCTTTAATTTTTTTGTCTTGTGTTCAAAATTACGATTTTGTGTACTTAATAATTTCGCAAATTTTATTTAAACTGCCATTTTGGTTAAACGCTAAAAAAATTATTAATAAATAAATAAATAAATAAATAAAAGCAAAAACAATGAGCTTTACACGCCAACTATCTGAGATGAGCGCCAGTGAGCTGAACGATGCCATTGATGATACGAACTTCCCCCAGGCGCATATCCTGTCGCGTGGACGTAACAATAGCGTCTGCTCAACAAGTAGCACTTCAGGCACCTCCTCGTTTGCGGATCGTACAGTCAACCAGTCGGAAGAATCGGAATCAGCTGGTAACAGTAAAGTTGCAACAGTAAACGAGGAGCCAACACAGCGTCCTCGCTTAATACTAAAGACCAGTGTCAGCATACCAGAGAATGATGATAATCAACCAATAACACCAATGACACCACGTACATCGACAACACAAGGTATTTGTGTGCAGATAGTTCGATGGAATAGGGTAGAATATACTGTATACAATATTCCATATACCACATAACATATATACCATATACCATATTCCAGGATAGAAATAGTAATTTGTTATAATTGAATTGTAGGTGGAAAAAGATTTGTTCCGTTGGTTCAATAATCTCATATACGTAACTATAATCTAAGTGGATTCAGCACGTGTATATGATTGCATTATAGTTAATTTAATTCGTATTCTTTATCTGTTCGATCTAGCATATATTTGTTTGATTTTACTCATATATATATATGGGATTATGTTTTACAACAACAACAGCTGTGTTACCATGTGGCGCCTAACATTCAATATAGACAAAAGACATTTTGGTGATAAGAGTGTCTCAATGGCTCCAATCGGTTGCACTGATACTGATACTACCAAAACATTAGTTATGTCAAAGGTTCAATTATGATTCGATTCAGATTGTATTGCAATCCATTTGATTTTATTTGTTATTTTCATTATTATATTTTTGTATAAATAAGTTTATGATGCATTTGGGCATAGCTTTTCTTATCACGTATACCAAATCATAAGGTTATCGTTTTTGTCATCGTTTTCTTTCAGGCCATGAGAACTGCACCTTTCATCATGATTTGGAATTGGATCACAAGCCGCCAACGAGGGAGGCACTGTTGCCGGATATGGCACGTTCCTACCGCTTGCTTCTAGGCGGACTTGGTGAAAATCCCGATCGACAGGGTCTCATTAAGACGCCAGAACGAGCTGCCAAGGCAATGCTCTACTTTACCAAGGGTTATGACCAGTGTTTAGAGGGTGAGTAAGCACAGTCAGTCAGTAGCCCCAAACACCAGGCATCAGCTACCAGCCACCTGCCATCAGCAAGCAGTCAACATAAATATATACGTACAATTAGCACTTATCAGTTATTTATTTATTTAAATTTTTTAACCTGTCTAATTAGCAAGAGTCAAGTCACTGCTCTAACTAACTATCCTGAATTTCATGTGTCATAAACTAACTTGAGCCGTACCAGGGTTTTTACCATATAGAAAATCTTCTTAAAATAGTTTATTTTCTAATGAATCATCAACTACTTCAGTTTGTTTAATATGCGCTTTACTTATCTTTAAGTTACGATTTACCTTTATCACTAAACTTTACTGTTAGCAGTACTCTATGTACCGTAAACTAGTGTCAGCGATGAGTTATTTATAACTAAAGATGTCTTAATAGTCTTATATAGCTTATGGCAGGCGTAAGTGATTAACAAAAGATCTATAGTAAGGTCCCTTATGAGTGCTTTTTTTAGTGAGATTTTTTTTTTGTAAATTTGCCGTTATATCCATACATATGTATGTAAAATATATAAGAGGGTTTCAAATTTGTTGAAATGATTGGCAAATATAGAGACCGGTTTCAATAATAGTCGTATTTCAAGAAGCAGGTTCTAAACTTTTATTATTCACAAAACAAACTCAGAAAATCAAAAACAACAGCAACAATATGCAACAACGAAAGTTAATTGCCTCGAACTCAATGAAGTATTTGTATTTAAATATATACATACATATATATATATATATATATATAAATATAAATATATATAATATATATGTATATATATGTATATTTAAATGCATGTTTAAACAGTTATCTAAAGCTTATAAATTAAAATTTTATAAATTTAATTTCTGAAAATTAAACAGAACTAGAAATGAATATTGCAGTTGTTGTTAGTGAGTGTGAGTGTGAGTGAAAAGGAGTGTAAGGGTGTTTATGACTGTAATATGACAGGAAACGCACTTGAGCTTTTAAAAATGTTACGCATAAACTAGAAGGGAGAGAGAGAGAGTGATAGAATAGAAAGGAATGAGAAACACTGAGGCAGAAAGTGAGTGAAAAAAAGAGTGGAAGCAAGCTCTGCTGTGGGCGTCAAGTGGATGAAGCACTTAAAGCATCACGAGAAGTGTGCAAAAATTACAAGGGCAAACAGCGTTTAAAGCTGAAGTAGTGAAAGCTTTAGACTCTCAAGGAATGGCCAACAAGTGGCGCTTGCAAGCACATACATATACATCCACACACAGACGCATACTTCAACGTACACACATAACAATCAAGTGGAAAACTTGAACTTAAGATTCAGCAATTCCATTTGGCATACATTTTATTGAGCAAATCAGCTAGACGTAAAATATGCCATACATAAGCATAGACATAAATCAGTGGCAGAGTCAAGTGTGCTGTGGGTGTTGGAATTGTGGTATTTCAGACAGAGATTTAATATGATAGCTTCCGTTTTTGCTTAGATGTGCTTAACGGGGCTGTTTTCGATGAGGACCATGATGAAATGGTCGTTGTGAAGGATATTGAAATGTTTTCAATGTGTGAGCATCACTTAGTACCGTTCTACGGAAAAGTTTCCATTGGTTATTTGCCATGTAATAAAATCCTAGGACTTAGCAAACTAGCTCGGTGAGTTTAAATACGGCAATTCAACTATGAAATAATATAGAATAATTAATAATTATTTTCATTTATATTATATTTCAGCATTGTGGAGATTTTCTCACGTCGTTTACAGGTACAGGAGCGTTTGACCAAGCAAATTGCAGTCGCTGTCACTCAAGCTGTTCAGCCAGCAGGAGTAGCAGTTGTCGTTGAGGGCGTGTAAGTAATATAAAGGATTGCTAAAAAAAAATCATTAAAAAAAAAATTTGTTTGCATCGGCCGGGAATCGAACCCGGGCCGCCCGCGTGGCAGGCGAGCATTCTACCACTGAACCACCGATGCTCTTGTATGATTTTGCACTTAAACTTATTAACAGAATCAACTAGTTTTTCTACACTACTATCATATTAAGAGCAATAAATTATTATTTACCATTTTCTGCTATTAAATATGCAACTCTTTACCATTTTCAGACACATGTGCATGGTTATGAGGGGAGTACAGAAAATAAATAGCAAAACTGTTACTTCAACTATGCTGGGTGTATTCCGAGATGATCCAAAGACACGTGAGGAGTTCCTAAACCTAGTCAATAGCAAATAAATAACATCAAATTGTTTGACTTTATTAAAAAAATTGTTAATATTTTAGTTTCGTTAAAAAAAAACAACGAGTACATCGCGAATTTCGGTTGCGGGTAGCTTTTATATATGTTTTTTCATTTAAAATGCAATTTATGGCACATAAATAAAATTTTTTATTAAATATGTATACATATATATATATATATACGTATATACGTATATAAATTAAGGGAACAACTAATGAGACGTCATTGCAAACCGTTTAGGGAATTTACAATTAAGCTAAATAATTCGTATACATTAATAATTTTAATATATATATGCATATTTATATATATAAATATACAATATATGTATGTAAGTTAAAAATATATATTTTATTATTCAAATTGCTTGGTAAAAAAATTAAATTATTAACAAATACACATATATATCTACATGTACATATCTATATGTACGAATGCATTATTAATAAACATTATGCATTCTAAATTTGACGTTTACGAGAAAGAAAAAACAGAAATTTTACCCTTTTAAATTAAAATAAGATAAAGAAATATTTGTTATACATATTAAAATATAAATATACAATTGTTGTTTCTCGCACTAAATAAAATCTGCATGCAGTATAAAATAAACTAACTAAATATTTCAATATTGTTAAAAGCTGTTGTTTTTCTTTACTCCATTTAATTTATTCTTCTTCTTTTAACCATGCTAAACCTTCTCTTTTGACAGTACAAGGGTTAACCCTTGTTAACTAGTACACATAGACTTATCCTTGTAATTTTATGCGATTTACTTATATTATGCTGCATAATAGAAGAAGAATAGTTTTTGTTAAATACCATCTGTGATAATTATTAAATCTTAACAAAATTCATAATATAGATGAAGAATCATGTATTAATAATCTGTGCCAACAAAAAAATTCAAAAAAAATCTAAAGTAAACTCGAACCGCGTTCGAAAATCAGAAACCTACATACAAAATTTGGTTAGTCTTTTTGATATTCGAGCAGTTATCAGACGCAAAAGACTAGATCAAATTGGCTAGTAATGCTGGTCAAGAATTGATGTACTGTATAGGGTCGGTACTGCTTATTTCTAGGTGCTACATACTTTTACTCGTAGCAACAAAATATTAAGCTCGATTTTTTTTAAAGGGAAAAACAACTAAATACAATGCACAAATAATGAAAATAAAAAAATATTTAAAAATAACAAAACATACACTTTAGCTACTACCACTTGACCCCGACGTGAATCGAACACGCAACCTTCTGATCTGGAGTCAGACGCGCTACCGTTGCGCCACGGAGTCCTTGCAGCAGGAGTCACCAAAAGCCTCATTTGTTACAAGCAAAGCTGATGGTACATGTCAAAAACACTTAAGGATTATTGTCTTATAATATGTATGTGTTTTGTATGTTAAAAAACATTTACAGTTAAAAAAAAAATTACTTGAAAGTATGCATAGTAAGCCGAGTAAAATCAATCAAACCGACATAATAAGTAAAAGTAAAAAATTATATTTTTTTATTTTTTTGATTTTCATCGTAGAAGCTACAACTACTAATTTTATTTGGTTTGTACAATTAAACTTAGTGGTAAAGATATCTATATTATATATATATATAGAACAAACAGAGGTGATTTTATCTTTGGCGTAACATAAAATCAAAAATGCATTTATATTTTGTACATAAAAAAAAACAGACACACATTAGAAACTAAACAGAAACTTGAAGGACTGCACGCTCAAGGAATGATATCTAAACAATCAGAAACATATACAACTAATTATAAATTTAATTTATTTTACAAAATCTACGGCGTTAAGGCTGATTTGTGTACTTTCTTTGTCAACCATCCAATGGAGTACCCAAATAAACCATTGACACTTCAGTGTTGCCATATACGGCAGATACTGTAGGATAAAGCTTCTTATCTGGTAGGCCTGCAATTAAGAATAAATATACAGAATTAATTACTTTTATTACTTTTTTTAGGTGTGATGTATTTACCTCTGAACGCAACACCCAAAAACTCGTAGTTTTTCTCAAAAGAGAGGGTATTATCGTCGCAATCAAGTATAACTCGGATTCGTTCGCCAACTTGATATTTGGGTGCATTATTAAGCAGCGGATAACAACCTTGAACATCACCGTTATGCAGAAGATGGTTCTCAACTAGGTTCCAGCCCCAACTCTGATCATCGGAGCCTAAAAGTGCTACATAGCCATGACATTGCAGGGCTGCTTCTTTAGTTGAAATGCCAATAACAGCCACTGTTCCAAGTGGACCCTCCCAAATCACTTCCCACGCATGACGACCTTGACGGAAACCAATTTTGCCACGTGCCGCATCCGTACTTTGTGCTACCGGATTCCTAAAAACATAATTTATATATATATATATATATATTATATATATGTATATATATGTATAATCATAAGTTTAAGTTTTCAATTTGCGTATTCTTACATAAATGAAAACTCAAACTCATTTCTCAAATCTTACCGGTGGAGTGTAAACCCATTTGGCTTAATATAGACATTTCGGGAACAATCGTTGGGACTCCAAGCATGAAGGTACGCACGCAGCTTAGTCTTATAAGTTGTGACAGAAACCAGCAAGTCGGACTTAACTGATTCCTTAGGTAACTTGCGCAGGCAGTGCCAACGCCAAACATCGCTGTTTTCGTCATTCAGAAAATGATACCAACTTTTGCAAACTTGCGAACATTTACATAAATCATTAAGTTCCAAATATGAAAATATTGATTCTAATACATTGTAGTTACATAGCGGATCCACCATATTGCTGTGTTCTCCAAGTAAATAAAAACTTTTTATGTTTCAATTTTGTGGCTTTCTTTTGTTTTTTAAATTACAAATGTGGACAATGTTGTTCAACTGGTTATTACGAAACTACCGGCAATATTCATAAATACGTAGCACTTATGGTATAATTAAATGCATGTTTTATCATTTTATATGATTAATTAATATGTTTATTATACTATTTGGCAAAAACCAACCAGCAACGCGAACGTAGAGTTGTATTCAAGTTTTAAGGAACAACTTTAATTGTGTGACTCAGTTTGTGGAACTAATCGGCCAAATTGAAATTCGCGTTCATTTAGTTCTTTTAAGTCATGCCCATTACCAGGGCGTCAACAAAAGAAAGGCTTGAAAAATTTTAATGTTTTAACTACCAGAACAGTTTCATATTATGTGCTATAAAAAATTAAAAAATTTATTAAAATAATTAATATAATAATATTTTTAATAGTGTCATTTACAATATTTAGTTTATATCTGAAAGCAAACCTATGACACAAGCTCTTTAACGAACTGTTGATCATTTTTTAACTACCTAAAAGTATTAAATAAGATAAAGTATAAAAATATAATGAATTAAAATTATTCTTATAATCCTTATTCAATGTTGACATACAATTTATTTTTAGGATATTTAAGACCCGAGACGAAGTAATTGTGTAAACGAATAGCAGTCCAAAGCAGTTCGCTCACTCCGTATAAGTAATATTAAAGAGCTCACTTCCATTTAATCACGGAGATGTTTGGTCAAATGAAATCAAATTAAAGTAAACTTATTTAAAACCCACTTGCTGCAAAATACTTAGAAATAAATATATTACAATAAAAAGTTTCTCTGTAAAAGAAATATTTATTAGGAAAAATAAATACAAAACAAAGGATTTTTTTTAAAATTTTTTTTGAACTATCATTTTTATATTATATATATGTATATATATATTTTTTTTAATATATTTGTTTTATGTATGCAGTTTAAAAATTGAAAATCATCTTAAAACTGAATTCAATGTTGAAAACCTAAAAATCGTTGTTTATTATCATGCATAATGCACGGTTATTGTAATAGTTATTGTACGTTTAATAATAATACATAATTGCATATTAATTTAGTTATTTTTAGTGGTTTGATTAAGCGCTAGTTCTAGTGATTTAAGTTTATCTTAAATTTTACAAGCATTGTTTAATTGACTTGGAATAAATTGCACCAAAGAACTATCAAGGAATTGGAAGCGTGGTGTGTAAACTAAATATATAATATATTAATATAAATATAATATACTCTTATAATTGAAATATAATAGGATTAATATTATAAGAATAATAAATAGAGTAAATATTGTGGAGCACAAATATAATTTAAAACTTATATTAAACAACTTTAGAATAACATATAATATAATACTTTGTTCAATATGAGATTGAGAATATTAATAATAATAATTATAATATTAAGAGATTTCTTTACATATCTTCGAGTAACAATAATAAAAGTTTTTTTTTTTCAAAGTGTTATAACATTTTTGCACTATATAATTATAGGTTTAACTAGTAGTAATTTATTTAAAAATCAATTTAGTTGCATTTAGTATTTAATAAGTGTTTATATAAATATTTTTGAATTTAAAAGCTGAAAAAGGATTCGGCGTAGGTGAGATAAGCTAGCTATAGGTTGAGTTAAGCGTTGGTGGAATGCAATTATTTCTTGAGGTTAGAGATGATAATGAGGCACACAACATGGAATAAGCTAGGGCGCAGTGCTACTCCTTCCCTATCTCTAATATTGTATATATATATTTTATATGTCTATTCTGATAAATTATTGTACTCTCCTGCATAATTTGCATATGTATATGTGTGTTCATATGTATGTATAAACTAACTGTGAATTGTCGAATTGCCTTGCTCTAAGTGTTTATGAGTATTTTTGTATATAATCATTTTGGAGTATGCTTCTTTATATCTTCTGTTTTTAATTGCCACTGGCTATGTCTTTTGGATGGAGCTTTAGATTGCCTTAGAGAGTAACATCATGTTCCTCATCAAGCATTTCAACAAAAGCACGCGGCACCAGGCCCTTCATTAACCCCTGTTTACCATACATGTAATCCTCGTTGACTGGTGAACATTCGGCGACAAATATTACCTAAACGTATCATAATTAAATAGGGTATGTTAGTATTATATATTACGTATACATATGCAATGACAAATATGGGATACTTACTTCATTGGCGCTGAGATTTAATTCTGTATGATCCTTAGCATCATAAGAACATAGAACACGTGCACGTTGCATTTGATCTGTACTGACGTGCAATGGCATTGATTGATTTGATTTGTTGCCTGGACCGGTATTGCTATTATTGCCACTGCCAGCGCTGCGTGCTCCACCGCCCATGCCGGCGGCACCACTAGACTTATTTGAATCATCTACATCGATTGGAATGTATGCTGTCGGGCCTCCCAAGCTGATGAAAAACGCAGAGGCAGAGTTAAGTAACTTGATTGTTATTATTATTTTAGTTTGGATTGGAATTGACTATTTGAAACCGATTAGAAAACAGGAACATACGACTCTAATTTAAGATTATTACTTTAATAATAACAACCAATATTAATTATAATGCCTAGTTATATACATGTATACGCAATGTTAACTAAAGCACGTCAGGATTTTGATTTAAGTCTTAAAGAAATGTTTTTGATGTTATTAAACCGTTGATATTGCGCTAGTATCAAATTCAATTTCAAAATTTTTTAGCAGATGTGTCAGCGCCGTAGCCTGTCCCATATCAATATTCCTAAGGTCAACCTCAATATCATTATCATCATTATCATAATCACTATCTAGTGCTAACTCTACTGGTGGGGAATTTGTATCGGAATCAGCGGAATGAGCCAAAACAATGCTGGGAGGCCCATCGACATCTTCGCTATTGATGCGCAGGCGTGGCTTGCCGGGCTGCATTCTGTAAGACCACAAAACAATACAAACCGAAAGGTAATGAACAAACGATTACCGAATATTGTACACGCAAAATCAGACGAGTGTGCAAGAATGGTTTAGTGCTGCCTACTCAAGGACAAAATATATATATCATATATCTACAAGAAGGTAACAACTTAATATCTGTTATGTTTCATGGATATATCTTAGACGCTTCCACTTGATTGATTTATCTTATATATATTTCTTGATATCAACTGGTCGTAAGACATATCCATGTAATCACTGGTACTACACATATATGCAATATATATACTAACTTGGCTAGTTCGCGTTGAAGTTGATCCATAACATCTCCACACTGTTTGTAGTATCGCACCTGAGTCTGTATAAAGGCATGCAAATGACGCAAATGGGATGCCTGTGAAGTACTGATGCCATCAAGTAGCAACTTTGTTATTTCGGACTGGCGATCAAATTCAGCCTGAGCCACACGCAGATCGCGTTCAGCCTGCATTAGAAAATATAAATATTAGTATAAAGCTAATTCAGTATTGTTCAGAGTATTTTTAAAAAGCATTGAAATAAATTGTCACAAGAGGCGATACCTGCTCCAAGACAGCTTCTGGCGAAACGCCATCTTTCTATTAATCACATATTAAGATACACATAGACAAACATCCATTTATCCATTTATAATAAAAGCAGCACAAATAAGTGATAAAAAGGCAAAAATGCATAATGAGCCTATATCTAATTATACTGTGTAAGCACTTACCGCCTGTTGGCCCAACATGCTGCGTGCCTTCTTTACTCGATTTTTACAAGCATCTAAGTCCAAACTTAATGAGATATGAAAAGTTTTATAATTTGTATTGGTATACACTATATGCTCTATATATAGTTACCGTTTTGAATCCAAAATGCCACGCTCCTTACTAATGGTCTTCATTTCACCATCAAGAAATTTACGCAACGGTTGCGTAAAGCAAATACCCGAGGTAGCAATAAAATCATGCTCACATTGACCAAGCTTTTGCTCAGCTTGGCCCACTTTAATGAGTGCCTGACCATAGGGCATGTCCTGGCCAAAATCACCACCTGCTTCAATCATGTCCAGTGCCAAATGCTCTAAATTGCTTCTGCGTTTCGGTTTCGATTTTTCAATTTTTTCGAATATATAATCCTCTACACGATTTTGAGGATTGGGTATGAGTACCGTTTCTGTGTCGCGAACTATCTTCTCTGTCCATGCTTTAGTTACATCGGCCCGCTCTGCTAGACTTTGAAAGTGTAAATCATATTCAGTACGCTCAGTGGTGCCCAATTTCTCTTCAGTTAGCTACAAAAGGGTAAGGGTTAATATAAAAGTCATTTGAGTATGCAGCCCCAAATACCACCCACACCCACAGCTCAAGGCCCAATCAGAACAGAGGTTTGCTATTGACTAAGTATATCTTACCTGGACTACTCGTGATATTGTGCTACCTGCCTCCTTGACTAGGTTTTTAACATTAAAATTTGGTAAATTTATATTCATCTTTGATTTTTATTTCAAATTAACAAGTCTAATTCGAGAATTATTTTTCTTTCCAACTCTTGTTTGTTTTTTTTTTCATCAATAGTCGAGAATCGAATAAGAAAGTAAGCTGTCGATTGCCTGCCAGTGTAGATATAAATATACTATCGATTCCTTGGCTTTTGATACTGCTATCGATAGAAATCACAGACGTTAGTCAGTTTTTCAAACTAAACATTTTAAATGCGTTCCACTGCTAAGTGACTGACAATAGTACATGTTATTTTCTTCCATGAAAATAATTGAATAAGTTTCAATAGGTCGTACATCGTAATTGTTGGTACTTATTACTGAATAAAATTCAAGTTTAAGATTTTAAAAAACCTAGATTTATTTCCATAAAATTAAATGATATTACAAAGATCTGTAAAAGTTGAGCGAAAGTGTTATAGACAAGTGTAGTATCTCTTTAAGTATTCACTTCAATATTTATAGGGCAACTCTTTCCTACGTTTTGTCAATCCAAAGGAAGCTTTAGACTATGTAATGTATTCTAAGATGAAGCATTCGTTGATTGCTTTTAAGGGTTTAAATTTAATAATATTAATAAATCCTAAATTATAATACTAATTAATCTGTTTCCAAAAGCCGCCGCAGTGGCAATGCAGCCATTTGTTACACCAAGCCTTAAGCGCTGATGTTTTTGCAATTTTGTTGGCGCTGTTGACGAAGCCGCAGCGCGCACAACGTCTTATGGTGCTAGGTTTGGAACCAAGCTGCAAGTTACTAACACCATCCTTTAGGCAGTTTGAAAATACAACCTGCTCCATTTCAATATCCTTCAGAGCAGCTGGCTCCACCAATGATGTGAAAGTAAGCTGGCCTGATTTGACTGCTGCATAGCCTTGGGCACTTAAAAGTGTCGTAGGATTGTACTTTGAGAGTTGTGGTATGAGCAGTTGCTTGGACAAAAGACTGCACTCGTCTAGGAGGAGTTCGTCAGGCTCTGCCGTATTCTGAGCTAAACGTGTAAGTAATCTGAATAATATGACCAACACATCAATGTTGTCCATAGTCTTGGTGTACACGGGTAGGCATTGAGGATTTAATAGTCCCCAAATGCGAATCATGACAAGAAGTTCGCGCAGGCTGGCTATGGCCACAATGTCGCGACTTATATCATAGCTGGGTCGCTTCCCAGATAGTTTACTCTTCATGACTTCTTCTGGTAGGCGGTTAAGCATATTGAGTGCTAGATCAGTAACCCATTGAATAAGCTGTTGAAGACTTTGCAACATCATTGGTTCAACAGTAAAATCTTTCGGATCCAGATTTACCATGACTGTATCCACATCCGGCACTGATTCAGCTAGTTTCATTGCTAAATTATCCGCCGGCCCCTTATCCTGGCAACCTAGGTCAGAGGGCCGTAACAGGCTTTTAAATGTGCTGGAAATTGAGTGCAAAATAATGAGATTATCAAATTCCTGTTGCTGTGCCCGGCATAAGTTGCTTTTCAGTGCCAAAAAGTTGGCATAATAGAATTGACGAACATATGATGGTTGCCGAGTAAAATTGTCTGTCAGCTTTTCCACTAGAGCCTCAAGATTTCCCAGGTTAAGCAACAGTACATCACTGGCATCTAGTCCTGTCACAATACAATACTCGAGTAGAAGAAGGAGCATCTGCATTGCACCTGCACTTTGTTTTAACATCGGTGTCTGCATCGCATGCAGCTGGGCATGACTATCAAATATGAGCAGCATTTGGCTGGTGGGCGTCAGGTCGGCGCAAACAAATCGGCTTTCCTCATTGCGTTCAAATTGTGTATGATAAAGTTGCTTAAATGTGCCAGGCTCTAGGACTTGCACGCTGTTATCCTGCAGTATGGCAAACAATTGCTCACAATCCGCGGCTACCAAGCGTGTGCTGCATAGGTGAGCGATTGGGGAATTTAACTGTAGCTTGGCCACCTGCTCCCAGTTCTCGCTTTGTACAAAGTCAATTGGCTTGTTACTCGCTGGAGCACCTGCAGACTGTTGCAACAAAACATGTACGTTCTGATGCCTTCGTGTAAGCATCCATTGCTCTAACAGACTACCGCCATCCGGCGAGCTAAAAACCACATATATAACGTCCTCATTGGATACACGCGTCCATAATAACTGTGTGATGCGTCTGCTCTCCACTGGAGCAGGTACAGCATTAAGAAATATGCTCGCCAGCGATTTGGAACTAATACTAACACGTTCAACTTCCAACTGCAGGTTAACCTTTAAGTAAAATTATTCAAATTTTATATGTAAAGTTATATCTATACATTTAGGATAAGTTATTGTCACTTACCTTAAAACAATGCACCAGCTGTTGCTGTTGTTGTGAACCCGTGCTGTAAGCAACATTGAGAGCGCCATTGACGCTGGGCACAATGCTAGAGTGCTCAATGTAGCTGCGCGAGTTTCCAATGCTGTGCATGGTGGGAATTAATTCAATTTGTTCACTGTTGCCACCATTAGCTGGCATTTCTGTTCCTCCGTTGTTAGCATTAGTATTATTTGACGGCAGTTTCTGTAGTTGGGGTAGTGTGAAGGCACCTAATAATCCAGAGGATGTGAGTAGAATGCAACCCTCAGCAGCGACGCCCCCGAAGCCAGTTAACGTGGGCCGTTGTTCTAGGCGTTCAAATTTATCTCCATAGTAGGTGTGGTCTTTTTTCAATGTGCTGAAAAGATAGCCCTTGCCGTTGTGAAAAAATTTTGCCTGTATTATATCCTCGCTGGGAATGTTCGCATAATACTGCAGCTGCCAGACATTAATGGAGTGCTCCTTGGGCTGCCAAATTTCAATTCGACCACCAATATATCCAAGCAGCAGCTGTTCGCCATTTGCATTCCATTCCAGTACATTAATTAAAGACTTGGAGGAGCAGACTTTGTAGTACTGCCAAGGCGTCACAATATCGCAAACATAGACGTAACTCGACAGATTTTGCAGGGCACTGAATGCAATTATGTTGCGAGAGGAAACGGCGCACAATACTGCCTTATGTGGAAATATGCCGCTTTTATTGCCATTTCTACATTCTTGTCGACTTTCCACTTTGTACAAAATGGTCATTTTATTATAATTATTCTTATATTATTCACCATCAGAAAACCGCAGTAAAATACTAGAGATGACAAATTATATTATCAATCTATCGTCTTGTATTCATGTGAATGGCAATGTCTTCTTCTTCGCATCATACCCAATAGACATATCTTCTGTTAAGTTTTACGTATTCAAACTTTATAACTAATTGCATTGTCCCGTCCTTAGAGTAAACATTTATAACAAATATATAGATATAGATTCAGTCTATGGACAGTCCAGAAGTAATTTTTTGTTGTTTATTTTTCAAGAAGTTCCGACAGCTCATAATTATCGGCTGGCGGAAACAGAGAGAACAGACACCCAAACCGGCTTTGTGTTTATTTTAAACGAATATCTTTTAAAATCGTAAGTCAGTTGTCACAGTTTATTAAACTCTGTTGTTCGTACATTAACTTAATAGCAATAAATATACATGGATTAAGAATAAATTTAGCTAAGCAATATGTCTAAACGAGGTTTGCATAGCGTAGTCCCCTTATCAAGCTGCCGCTAAAGCTGTCGCCGTCGATAAAACGGATGCCATCCACCAGGCAGGACTGAAGGGTACATGGATATTCAGCGCCATAGGCACTGCTTTCCCAGCGCAGCTGCAAAACATAATGTATTTCAGGTGTCAGCACACAAGCTTGATCTTGGCTCCAGCTTAGATGCAATTCACAATTGTATTTTGTAATCTGATTTTGAACAACATGCGTCCAGACGGGATCTCCGCCATCGGAGTAGAGATCAATGCATAATGCTTCCCGATACTCTTGTGGCACGCGACCACTATTACAGGTAAGACTTGGTGCTAACCGACTGTTCAATACTAGACCCAGAACCGATATGAAGCGTGAGCATTTTAGTCCTACCCGCCACACATGAGAGTCAGCATCCACGGTGAAAGGACGGCAGGCCTTGTAATAACAACGCTCTACTAGGGTTGTTGGTGTAGGAGTAGGACAGTTACCAATATCTTTAGCTGGTGTTACCTGCCACGTTGTGGCGTCACCGAGACCTGCATCATCACACTCTTGTTGTGTCCACTCATACACATACCAAAGAAGCAATTTGTGCGGTTCCTTACAGGCAGCAATTATGGACTTGACACACTCTTTAGATACGTGAACGTAATGATCCTTCAAATAACTCATGTACTGATCATTGTTGACACAACAACGCATAAAGAACGACATACAGACATCCAATAAGCTTTCCATGCCCATGCACACACTAAGTTCCAGTGCTGGCAGAATATTGGAGAAACGCAGTTTACGCGTTATGGCCAACAGAGAATTCGCTATGAGTGCATCCAACAGATACTTTTCAGCGGCATAGTACAGCTCAATACATGCCTCCAGCTGCAGACACTCATAGTCCACACTGCCTGTGTAAATATATTCTAAAAGTACCTTAAATGTCGGAGCACTAATGTCATGTATTTCAATCTCTGGTTCTAGCTCCTGTAGTGGTCCATAGAACATGGCCTCAAACACTGGACTAGCGGCACTTAATATCAATTTGTGTCCCTTCAGTTGCTGCTCACACACATGGAACATACAATCTGTATACTTTTCCGAATGTAAAAGATCTGCATATCGTCGTCCTAGCAATGTGCCCACTTTCGCCTGCTCCTTGTGATGGGCAACTGCCAATTCCAAAGCAGAGCCGGTGCTGGTGTTCATCTATAACAATATTAAACGCAATAAATTTATTAATTGCGTCTCGGAGAAATTTAACAGTTATTGTCTAAATCAGAAACCAGTTTTTATGAATTTTTATACCAGCATCTATCAATCGTAGAATTTTTTAGAAATTTAGTTTTTGTTTTGCTTTTTTTTTTGTGGCCTTTCTCTGGTTTTGAATTTTTAATTATTATAAAACGATGCGCGTGTACTCTTTGCTGAAGCAAATTAACATAATATAATACAAAATTCTATTGTTTGTTGGCCAAGGTCTTAGATTCGGGAATTGATAATACCAAGTATCCATAAGAATAAATAATTTATAATTATTGTCTGTACTCCAAGGCTGCCATTGAGTTTTGTTTTCGTCTGTGTATTCCCGCTAAAGTAAATGCATTTGTACTGAGAGTTACTGATTAACTTATTTATAGATATAATCTAAAACTTTGTTTATCAATAACTGAAACATTAGAAATACTACGAAATTAGCCTCTCATTCTAATGCCGGCACGTTGTTGCTTCGCTTTACATTTCGCGTATGTGTAATATAACCGGTTAAAAGTTCTTTATATAGCTGCTATTGGAGGAACGGCAGCCGGGGTGTTTGTCATTGTAGAGTGTTGTGGGAATATGTCATACAACTGGCAACTATTTATTTAGTAAAGCAAAACGAAAACTAATATACTTTGCCAAGTGTGTAGAGTACATAAGATAATGTTTAGACAGCAGGGTTTTAAGTTGGATGAATGGGAAGGAGATCGAAGAGTGACTGGACAGAAATAGTTTTAAAAAAAATATAGAAATATTTATATTCAATATTAAACAACAATATTTACCTTTCTGTTTACTAAGAAGTAATTGATTTTTGAAATCTGCTGCGCAAATCGACTGAGGAACGTTTTAGATTGTAAATAAACAAATTCTATTTTATAAAAGATGATTTAGGGCTATTTATTATTTGAATATCGTAAATTTATTATATATAATTTTCCTTTGTATTTTCCTTATATTTTTTATGAACCTGTACAACCTTCGATATATATCTATATGTAGATATATATATATATATATATATATATATATATTTATTGTATTGTATTATTTTTGTTGATAATTTTAGGTGAATACAAAAAGCTCAGCTGTTTGGCAGCGTGACAAAATTGTTGAGTATTTTATATTATATTATGAACACTTGATTTCTTGCCGAGAGAAATGTAATTGAATAATGTTTTTGTTTATAATAGAATTGAGTACGTTTATTTATTTTTTTTTTTGTATCTGGAAAGGAGCTGAACTTGACCGATATACACTGCGGCTGTGATCACAGTTAAAGCTGAACAACATAAATAAAATAGCGAACCGTTGAGCGCAACGCGCCACCTTCAACTGATCGCTTGGATCGCAACAATCGAGCAGTTTGATCGTTAGCCACACGGTTAACTCTCACTGCTCTCTGGAGCAGAGCCCTCTCGTTTCAGTTGAGAATTTACTCAAGCATGCTCTTTATTTAATAGACGTTCGGGTTGCTCCAAACATAGAACCTTTCAATAAAATTTAAGCGTCTTTAAGATGCTTTGTTTTTATGTAGAAGAATTGGCATTCGCTTGTCAATAAATAAAGTTTATATAAAAATTATTATCTTCCGTTGAGCATCCAGTTCAGAAGACAACTAAGCGTACTTATTTTCCTTCCTCTTTGATGGGCAGTGCTAAGTTGTAGCCTTGAACACTTTATTACCGTCTTCTCTAGCCAAAGTTATTTCTGTAACTCATATAAAATACACTATATTTTCGTTGGGATACATTAACAGTTCTAGAATTGAATTTATTTTAAATTATTTAAAGTTCTTTAACTAACATTTCTCTTTTTATAGGAAGCAGGATAAATAGTTTTATATCATATAGAAGATAGGGATTACACAGAATACATTGAAAACAATTATATTTCGAATTAAATTATCAAATTATTTTAATTAATTATATAATAATATAGATATATATATATATATATATGTATGTACGTGTATTTACTTAATAAATATATTTCGTAAGGGCAACGCAACTTCGTATTGCTGTCTATTGTTTGATTTACCTGCCGGAGGCAGCTTTGACTTTGGCATGTGGCCTTATAAACTGGTATATAACCGACTATTGGAGGCTGGACTCTCATACACGTGTATGCGCCTTTACCAGAATGTCTGCTGATGATGGTACTGCTGCTACCAGAACAACTATTCATTGATCTCTTCTTCTCTCTGTCTCTTGATCTCTTTTTGTTATTTTTTTTTGGCATTTTTAAAGCACCTGTCATATTGAACGGCTCAGAAGAGAACTAAAAAAGAAGTCCCAATGGATTACATTATTTTGATTTTGCTTAGTTTAATTACGCTGTTAATTATTTAGGTATATAATTTTACACATTTCATATAAATTTAATGTTAAAAGACAGCAAACAATTTAAAGGAATTTTCGATTTAGAATTAAAGTCAAAATTAAGTTGCAGCTTTTGTTTGTTTTTTTTTTTGTCTTTTTTTTGTGATTTCTGGGCTAACAATATCTTAGGTATATATATAGATATATAGTTAAATATAGGGATATTAGGGTTATGGCTACCAGTTGGCTTAGATCTTCCCTTAGATAATATCACGTGGAACACTTAAAAAGTGTATAGAATTGGAAACATGGTGCGTTATATCTGTTAGCGTCTCTTTATGTACGCCTCCGAACAGTATTAGCTCACCATTCCCAGCTATGAGACTGGACAATATGAGGCGATCAGGTGCACCACTTAGTACTCCGTAATTCTTGTACTCCACCCATTCCAGACAAGGCTCATTGCTGGTATCACGTTTAAGTAAGCTAGATATGTCGCAGACGAATAAGGATTGCACATTGCATCTAACACGTTTGGGCGATGGCGCACGCAAAGTTTGTGGCTCTACATGGGCGGGTGCACTGCGTCTTGAATTGCGTATAGCATTCATCTTCTCTTCCATGCGACGTATGCGTTCGCTATGATCTCGTGAGGCACTGCGTGAACGTCCTGGCACATTGAATGCAGCCATGCGAAAAGGATCCTGAAAATCAAATTATTATTAATATACAATTGGACCTGTTCTCACGGATAGTTCTTGGATAGATTGTACTCACTTCGAAATGGTCGTCAAAACGTTTAGGTAACAGTGGCTCATTATCTCGGCAGCGAAGGGCCAGGTTACGCTGTAAACGCTGTGCAGCGTCATTATCGCCCTCAGCTACTGGCGCTGGTGCTGCTGCAGCGGCAGCTGCAGGAGGTGAGTGCAAATCACTTAGTCTTCCAGAGCGTGGCTGATAATTATTGTTGTTGTTATTGTTAACGTTGTTGTTATGCATAAATTGTTGGGCCTGTTGCATGTGTTGGTTGAGTATGGCACGTCTATTGGCCAAATACTGTTCCTGAGGGGCCAAAACAGCTGCGTCTAAACGTACATTATTGCCACGCTGTTGATCTGGCTGGACGGCGCCTGGTCTACGATCCGGGTAGAACACACGTTGGCCTGGTCGTTGCTGCTGCTGTTGTTGATAGAGTGGGGGAGGTGGTATTGGCGCTTGGCCTAGCCCAGCAAACCTTAGAGCACTGCCACCAACAACAGGTACACGACTTTGCTTCATTATTTGAAAGTCTAGAGGCATTTTTGGTGAGGGACCAACGACAATCAAATAGTTGTTTACTCTGCATCCAGGATTGCACCACATGTGTACTGCACCAAAGTGTTTGTTGCGTACAGTAAGCTGCTTCCAGGACCAGGCATCACGAGTCATATCCAAAAGCCAAGCATCCGTATATACACGATTGGCTCCACCGCAGCCACCTACAATAAGCAAATGATACTTATCCAGCTCCACCTGAATTTGACCATAGCGTGGTGCAGGACGTGTGTTGCCTACAAAGAGTGGTTGCCACCAGCGTTGTTCTTCCAGATCCAAAACCCACGTATCATTGGAGTTGACGTTTACATCATCTTTTATCTGGTAGCCTCCAAACACAATCATGCGATGACCATGTACAGTAGCCGAGTGTCCTGCCATAGGTGGTGGGCAGGGCAGTGTATTGCGTGCTAGCCAGCGATCTTTGGCTAAGTCATAGTAGTGTAATTCATCGAAAAGGCACCATGGCTGATAAGGCGGGTGCAATGAAGGATATCGCCAACCGCCAAAGAGCACTAAAGTATCTCGCCAGGCTACCATTGAGGCGCTGCCCTTTGGAGATGGATACGTACCGGTGGCCAATGGTCGCGACCAGCGCATATGCGTTAAATCAAAACGCCATAAATCATTAAACGTTGTATCCGACGATGAGCCACCACCAAAAACATACATAGAATTACCCAGGCGCACCGTGGAGTGCGCAAAACGGCCTGCAATAATAGGCAGCGGTGTGCCCGTTGATACACTTGGACTATTGGCTTCCAAGGCGGCCGCAGTTTGCTGTGAGTAAACCTCCCAACGCAGACGAAAATCAAGCAGGCCCTTTTCCAAATTCATTCGTGAGCGGCGTACTAAATCTGCACAAGACAAAGTTAATACAGTAAAGTAAAGTAATACTACAATGATTTTGTAGCACTTACTCTGAACTATTAGGTGCCAGCGCTTGCAGACAAGGCTACAGTGCTCCAGATCACCATAAGGTGGCAAATATGTGAATATAAATTCGAGTATTTCGTCGGGTAGTACATTGAGACTTAACGTACATGTTAGAGGTTTGCAATCAGTTAGGCTTGTTGTTGATTTGCCACAATTGTCATTCAGATTGCGATTACACGTCGACATTGTGTGATGTTGTCCTGTGTGCAAGTCGTTGGCTCTTTTGTTGTACTTCAACGCAAGTGCAACTATAAATTGCACACACACTCAACCTCGAGAGTCTGCAGCTGCAATTGTACAAGTCTTATTAGCTGGCCTTTACATCTCTTATTGCTACACTTACCCAATAGCACTAAATATCTCTTTTATGCAATGTTCAGTAAAAAAAAAAACACTAAACAGCAGCAATTGCTGACTTAAAACAATTATCGTACAAGAACTAAATTACACCGATAGAAAAACAGCTGCGTATCGATAGCTTTAATATATTCATCGATAGCATGTCTGAACGTAGAGCTTCTTCGTGCATTGTATCGAACTAATTGTTATCTTATTTGAAATAAGTTTACCCCAGTAAAATATATTTTATTTTTTGTTTTGTTTAATAATCTTTTCCATAATTTTTAAATAAAACTTACAGAGAAAAAATGTATTCTTATGATAGATTTAGTATACCATGCTATAGGAAAAATGATGATGAAAAGATACAAAAATTCCATATGCATAGTCATGAAAAACAAAAAAAACAGCATATGTATTATTCCAAGAAAACAGTAAAATAATTTATAATAAATCAAAAGTGGCTTTTCGTTCCCTATCAATCATAGAGAACCGAATACCTTCATCTGATTGGAGTGCTCATTACTTTCAGGTTGCACGAAGTGCGGCTTTCAGTGCATTAACTGGAACTCGACAAAGAGTGATTGAGAGAGAAGATAAACCTTGAGCAAATGTTCGACGCAAACGTTGCTCCCTTACAGTGTTGCCAGTTTGGTATATAAAAAAGCTTATAGATCTAGCATTTTTCGATTTTTGAATAGCATATTTTTTTTGTAATTAAAAGCTAAGAAAGTGTTCAAATTGACTAGATAAATTAAGGAGTCAACCTTTTTTTGTGACTTCCTGAATATGTCCCGATAAATATATGTCCTTTTACTAAATCGACAATCAAAATTAATGATATTTCTTAAATTTTCACATACTTTTTCGATTACTTTATGTTTTAGCTTATTTCTCGCTCATTTTCGCATGTTATATTGCAAATCTAGCATATTTGCGTGCTTCAAACCTGGCAACGCTGGTGTTAAAAGATTACTGAGCCTTGCATAAAGTATAACAGTTTGTGTAAAAATAGTAATCTATATCAATTCTAATTGGTTACTTGCCGCAGGGGAAATGCTTAAAATGTAACAGTTTGTGTGAGCAGTATAACCATAGAAGTCAAATGATCTACAGTTATTTTAAATTTGGCACAGGCCAAAAAGGATAAGCACGAATCAACACTTGCTGTTCTGCTTGCACATATATTAATTAGCGGAGGCGCAAACTAGCCACTGCCTAGAATATTGCTGACCCTTGCATAAATTATAACAGTTTGTGTGAGCAGTATAACAATACAAGTCAATTGAACTGGGCATTAATTAGAGCATGCTGTCTTCTTTTTTTTTACACTGAACGCATGGTAATGCGCCTGTTCCTGCCACAGACGTGTTCATTCATTTTATATTTGATTGCGGTTACTATCAGTATTACCAGCTTACCATATATTATGCTAGATCATTGTGGGAAACCTTATAAATTTTAAGCTTATTTTGGCATGTTTTCATTGCAAATATAGCATATTTGCGTACTTCAAACATGGCAACAATGCTCCCTTATCAGTCATAAGCAATGAGCTAAGCATTCACGAAAGTCGATAAGGCACCGAGATGACCTACGATGAATCCTATAAAGGAATTAAAACTGATTTATGTAGATTAGATAATAATCATCAGATATTAACGGATATCACTAAAATAACGTTTTTAAACCTGGGACTCACTTGAGGCGTCTTACTTTGGGAAAAGGCAAATAAGTATACTATGATCATGACATTCTTTCCCAGGAGGTATTAAAGTTAAATAAAATCCAATAGTGTGTTAAAGCGCGAATTAATGAAACCCAAGATTCTCTTGGAGAAACATTTGCTTAAGCTTAGCGAAAAATCTACATAATCTTTCATAAACCCGAAACATCCAATGTTATTAACCTACCAAGATAGACTAAGTTCAACTAGCATATATCTAGTAGCCAATTCCTGAAAACATATATTTTTCAATAAAAAAGATTGAGAAAATAAATTCAGTTTACAAACAACATTCATAAAACACAAAGTTACTCTTTATAAATATAAAATAATTCATATAAATAAAATATATATACACTAATAATATATAATACTTATAATTAATAAATAAAATGTCAGCCTTTCATTTCATATCGATGGAGGAAAAACCCTTTCCACACATGACGATAAATGACTGGCGTTACAGAACAAACCGTTTGAGGAATGTGGCGATTGTTCGACGGGAAGATACCTCTTCTATACGTAAAGCATCACATAAGCTACGAAATGAGGCCAAAGTGGAGGGGAATTGGGCAACCTACGATTCTAATGAGGCAATTACGAATCGGTAAGTCATGTTTAACATTTTCAACTTAAATTTTAGCCGCTGACCAGTGTGGTTTTATTCTAGTATTGGTGAGCTAAAGTATTGGTATGATCTAATCTCCAAGGCCTTTGCACGCATCGAAGTTGAAATTGATGCGTTGCGAAAGGAAAGACAAGCAGTAGAGGAGGAAATAGTAGCTCAGACCACTCCCATAGCCAATTTAGGCGAAGTGATAGCTATGCGCGATGGTCGTCTTGCCCCTGAGATGACCAATGATGACGCCGATAGGGAGGCAAAAAATGAATTATACATTTTGGAAAACAACCAGAGACTGCTTGCGGATCGCTCTCAACAAGCATGGGAAAAGATTAATCGCCTTGAGGATGTGCGTTTTAGGATTCAAATGGAGATCAGAAACAAATGGGATGCTATGAGTATTGATGAAGAACAATTGAAAATGGACATGAATGATACTCACAAATCTTTTAAGTTAGATCCATTGCGTAATCCCACAGGGTAAGTTTTTTTTTCGTTAATAGAAGTGTGATTTACTCGCAACACGGTAAGGTCCTATCTAATGATTTATTATTGTTACAGCTATTGTTCCTATGTTAACTGGTTGGAGCATGCAAAAAATATGAAGCAAATAGCCGAGAATGAATTGGCCGAAACGGTTGCAGTACGTGAATCACTATTCGTATCCCGTGAGAAGGCTCGAGTGTTTCTGAAAGCGCAACAGGAGCGCAGCGAGTACATTTTACGCTTGCGTATATTTGAGACGCAACAGGCAATAAACGCGCTGGAGTGGCAGCAAAAAAAGATGAACGATGAAATCACTGCTGCTGCTTGTGAGATAGAAGCACTTGAAGCAGCATTACATATTAGGGATAATGCCTTGCAATTGGCCGAAACTCGACTGGAAAATCGTGCCCAGAGACAATTTAGTGAACTCTGCTTGGACAATGCGCATCTCACATTGTGCACGGAAGTGGAGAAGTTACGTCAAATCAAACGTGACATACTGGCAAAACTAAATCAATCAAGGGCTAACTATAATTTGTTAACTAAACATGCAGAAAAGATCGACGAAGATGTGGAGTATAAGAAACATTCGATGTCGATTGAAAATACTACAATGCAACTACGTAAGCGTCTCAGGTTGGATCTGCTTGTTAAGAAGGAGAGTCCATGTCCACAGACAGACAGAAATATTAACGCAATCCCCATGGGAAACACTCTTCAAAACGATTTGTGTGCTTAATATCTTTTTCTATAAATTTATACAAATTCTATACATTTTTTAAGTCGTGTCCTGAGACACAGCAGATTTTTCGATCGAAAACAGCCCTAAATTTTAATTGCACTGAGTAATACGGTGTTCTAGGATAATTTTATAATGAATTTATAATGAAATAATCTTAACGACTTGACTTCAGCTCGTTGGGTCACGACCCTCTTAGCTCTTTGTCAAGTATTACAGAAAGATATCTTATATTATAAAATATATTCTATTGAACACAGGAATGTTTAAACTCTCTTTTTCTTTAGGGTTAAAAAGACGAACGCAATCTAATTGGTTAGTTCTTTAACGTACATTTAGCTTACCCTTTCTCCTCTCATGATTGCAATCAATAACTGCCGACTGTTTGATATGTAACGGTTGCCCAGGAGGCGACACCTTGGTGATCTAGTAGACATCGTATAAACAAATGGCAAATTCAAAACTAGAATTTCATTTAGGATTTTTCGTTAGTTTCCGTTGTGAGTTTCAGTTAATAACACATGTTTATATCTTCTTAAAGTTAATGTTTTTATATAAATTTAAATTGGAAAAATAAAATAAAATAAATTAATTAGAGGGATATAACAAAGTCTATTAAAATGGCTCAACAGACGGTAGTTGTTATGGAGAAGCCTTTGCAGCATATCTCCTTAGCTGACTGGAATGCACGAGTTGCTAATCTGCGTAATGTTGCAGATGCACGACGTTCCGACGCCTTTGCGTTGCGTCATTCTTCTCGTTTGCTTCGCAATGAAACGCGAATTGAAGGCGAATGGGCGGCTTACGATACCAGCGAGGCACTTTCTGATCGGTAGTAACATTTGTAGCGATCGATAAGAGGTTATTTCGGCTTCATAAACAAATTATTTCTTTGCAGAATTACGGAGCTGGATAACTGGCGTCAGATAATATCAAGAATATTTGAGCGTATTGGCGTGGAAATAAAATCACTGGAGAACGAAAAGAATTTAACGGAAAGAGAGCTAGAGACGCTTGCGGTTCCAATGGGAGTTTTAAGTGAAGTATTGACAATGCGCGATGGCCGTCTTGGATCAGAAATGACTTATGATGAACCGGACACTGAGTTTAAGCATGAATTGGCCATATTGGAGAATAACCAGCGTTTGCTAGCGGATCGTTGCCATATGGCATGGGAGAAGTTGACTCGCCTTGAAGAGGTTCGCTATAAGATAGGCGTTGAAATTGATAACAAAGTGGAAGCAATTGATCTGGACAAAGTGCAATTGTCGTTAGGTCAGAATTCTTCGAGTATATCGTACAAACCGGATCCTCTACGTAATCCTAAAAAGTAAGAGCAAATCGTTTATTATATTTTTAATTTTTTTATCCTATGTATACTAAATTTTAAGCTCTGTTTCAATGGAAGTCTGGGTGGATAATGTGAAGGCCGTTAAAAAGCTAGCAGAGAATGAACTGGCCGATACATCTGCTATAAGAGAGGCGCTTTTTATATGCCGTGAGAAGGCACGTAATATGCTGCTGGTGCAGCAGGATCGCGCGGAGCACAGCATACGTAAACGCATCTTTGAAACTCAGAGAGCTCGCAATGAGCTAGAATGGCAGAAGTATAAGATGAAGGAGGAAATGGAACATGTTGAGTGTGAAATTAAGGTTTTAGAGAGAGCGTTGCAGGAAAAATCGAATGCATTAAAATTAGCTGAGACGCGTCTCGAAAATCGTGCGCAGCGTAGCGGCAAGGAACTGTGCTTGGATTATGCACATGATACGCTCATTACGGAGGTTGAGAAACTAAGTGAAATCCGTCGTTGCATCAAGGAGAAAATGGACGAAGCTAAGGCCAACTTTAATGCGCTTTCCGATCATGCTCAAAGAATTGATGTGGATCTTGAGAATAAACAGCACTCCCTGATGACTGATATACAAGCTTTGGATCTACGCCAGCGTCTTAAGAATGGCGAAGGCAATAAGTCAAAGGATAATAATGCCATGACTAACCGTAACATAGTTCTCACTCATATGGAGGATGAGATTCCCAAGACATAAAAAAATAATGATAATGATACATGGGTACTCCGATATCTAGCCTAAATTCCAGTACTTACCGTAACATATTACTCATCCACGTGGAGGCTAAGAAGCCCAAAACAAAAGCAATAGAACTTTTGAAATTAATGAGATTTATGTATATGTATTCCGTAACTTGTCTAAATTTAAGTGCTGTAATTTTTAAACATTAATCGCATTTTTCCTCGCTTGCGTTTACAGCAAAGCTGAAGTCTAGCTCGCCCAGCAGTGGACGAAACGTAGTACTCCAGTTTAAGTGGGTTTTTAGATTTGCCGTCGTTTTTAGCTTCGTTTGGTTGGTAAAATGCACTCCTTGACGCTCAAACATATCCCACTTTACGTATTGGCCAGGCACAACGGGCTCCAGAGGTCCGCTACTCACAATAGACTGTGGGCTGGTATTCGCCTCCAGCTGCCAGTCTACCCATAACGCAATGCCGTTGCACTCACCCGATCTGTGAAGAGAGTAATAATTACTCTAGTGTTTACTTAAAGCCGTTTAATGTCATTGGTCGCTTACGCTTGGAGCTTTAGATTTCCTTGGTTATGATGCTCCACACCGAAGTCAGCAAAGTTTACGCTTAACACTTCCTGTGGTAAACTCAGTGCACGACAAGGGTATTCCCAGAGTGGTTGTGCTTCAACCACTGCTAAAGCTTGGTCAGCTGATTTCTAAAATCCCAAGAAAGTTAGAATATATAGAATATATGGAAATATTGATTCAGCTTACCTGGACGAAATCGTCGAAAAGTTTTAGGTCGAAACCTTCACAGTTAACGATGGGCGCACGAACCTTGTGCAGATCTAGAAACTGTACAGGTAGTGCGTAAATACGGCCGGCATAGGGGGCGATTTTTACTGAAGTGGCCAGTTTATCCTGTAGCTGCAGCAGCAACACGCCAAAGTAAAAGTTGTCCCACGGTAAAATGGAATTTAAAAAGTATGGTTCAGCAAATATGTGTGTTATTTTGGCCAACTCCTCAGTTTCCAGTTGTTTAAGGCTCTCTACGAATTTTACATTCTTAAGCTCATTATACTGGGTAACAGATTCAAGTAGGCGTCGGGAAAAACGATGCGGTTCAAAGCAGGTCACACTCTGAGCTCCTAAGACTGAGCTTGCAAGTCCCAACATGCTACCATCTCCCAAGACCAACATATGGACAGCCTGTGATTGTGTGGTAGCTTCATGTAACACCTGTTCTAGGTAGTTTAGATAACGTTTGTTTCGGATGCTTTGATTCAGCTGGCCAATGCGGCTGCGGCTATAGGTCATGTGCAGGTCACAACTACAACTGTGACGACGTGCGGGCTGGGTTGGGGGATTTTCTTTGTGGGAATCGAACCAAAGGGAATACTCGTCGTGGTAACATCGTAGCCAGAAATGACTTGTTGTGTCATGCATAGGCAGTGGCTTCGGTAGATAATAGATGGCCTGCATCCAGTGATCCCGCCAGGGGACAATATTGGCCAACGGTCGTTGGTTTTCGCTTTTGTTGGCCTGTAGCTGTTTTAGCTCAGGATGTGCCCAGAAAGGTGCACAGCTAAGCACTAGCTCTCCTGTATCAACCATATCGATTTGCCACCAGTAGAAAACGATTTCAACTGTGCCCGGTTTAGTGAGCTGCAAACGTAACACGTTTTCTCTTTGTAGCTCACGTGGCTGTTTTCGTTGAAAATCAAACTGGAAGATTTCTACTGGATCAGTCAATGCATAGAACGAGTTGGGAGGTAGTTGTGAAAGCTGTACATCGTGAAGTGTAGCTTCTCCGGTGCATTGCAACCATTGAACTGGCGGCCGGAGCAGAATATCGCCATCAAGGTTGGGAAGTACCTTAAGGCTGTTCCATTGCGCTGCCAGTGGGGATTGAGCTAATTGAACAAAGCAGGTAGCACGTGCAGGAATGCATATTGCATCTCCAGTCAGCAAGTGATCATGAGCATGGTTGTAGATGCCAATGGCGCCCTCACCAATCAATTCAGTATCTAATAACTCTGCGACTAGCAAATTTGCCTTGTGCGGCATATCTACACCCATTACGATATCTGTAGAGCGCTTGCGTATAAGTCGCACCTGTGTAGCATCATTAGCTGTGAGAATATGTTGGGCACATTCTGCCATTGGCAAAAATGCTTCACAGGCCGTTACAGTATCTGCGCCGGCACGAAGTGCCATCATAGCAAGAATTCCAGTACCAGTTCCAATGTCCAGCACATGAACCACTTTTCCTGCCTTGTGCATGTTAGCTATTGTCTTTTGCAACGCTGCATG
This sequence comes from Zygothrica quintamaculata, assembly GCA_037044455.1. Lineage (NCBI taxonomy): Eukaryota > Metazoa > Arthropoda > Insecta > Diptera > Drosophilidae > Zygothrica > Zygothrica quintamaculata. The sequence goes on along the minus strand of JBAMBS010002577.1, from coordinate 12,086 downwards.
GTATTTCTGGTTGCGTTCATAATCATGCAACATATCTCCATAGCCGGCGTTTGCCACTTCCAAGTGATAATCATAGTCGTCATCACGCTTTTGCCATGTGTTTTGCCCTGTTATCGGGTTGATAACTTGTGAAAAGCTAGCCATCATTCGCGTCTGTCGCAGTGCCAATCGAATAACCTTTTGCATTGCAGAAATAAACAATTATATATCTTTAAATCATGTTTATATCACGATTTTATATAAATTTACATGTAGAAAATTGCTTCCTATCAACCCCGCCACAGGTGATAATGTGACCGTCTTAGGTAAAAGAGATTTCAACTGTTTATTTAACAGTGCCATTACAGACAGATGTCCTATCGATAGTTGGTTCCATGTTATTTAGTTCACTGCTATCGCGTACATAGTAAGCACTACGTCTGTTAACTGATGTTAAGTGCTATAAAACGAGATTAAAAAAAAACGACTTTTAAAATTTTAAAATTAATTTTTTTATTTAAACTCTTATATTTTTATTGCTGAGCATTTTAAAGGTAATCATTATGTATATATAAAATTTCTTAAAAGGTATTTTATCAACAATTTCATCAAAACTCAAAATCCAGTCTTCGGCGAACTTTTGGCAAAAGTTGTACACGGTGCTGTATTCTCAGACGGGACATCCCGCGAAAACGATGAATGGGTGTCTGCGATTCCATAATATTTAGCTCGTTATATGCGTAAGCAAAGCTTAACATCCGTGGTACTGAGTAGTATTTAGTGTTCGAATTGAGTTTTAGTGTTGGAGCTGAAACTGGCGTGGAAATCTTGACATTTTGAGCTGAATCAGTCCAGAGATTAATTAAGTATTCAAAAATTGTAACACTCAGCACAAGCAATATCATATAACTTGATTCAATGTGCATAAATGATGGTAAGCTTTCCATTTTTCTCGTTTCAAATGTATTGACTGCTTGAAGTGCTCTATGCGACTGGCTAAAATCTTGGTATGTCGTGTCCCTTTATACATGCAAGATGAGAACAGGTAGCCTGTTATTAAAGGGTGTAACAGGTAGTTATATTACCTGTGTATGAGTAGATATAGTGTAAACATGGTCATAAAACTTAATCCATTTGTTGTGATTTTTGTTCAGGTGTATTTAAAATTTCTTTATCAGCTCAAGCTTAAAGCTGAGTTAAAGTCGCGTTTTACTCAATTTCCTCTGAGCTAATCTCAGTTTATTGTACTCTTCTAATATATATATTTAAATTATATTCTTGATACTGATATGGTTAATAAGTTCATATATATTCGTTTGGTGGATGCTGAATGAATTCAGTAAATCGTTTAAAGTCAAATAATGTTTAGAATAATTTGCATGCTGTTGCTGATAAACGCCAGTAGATTGAAATGTGAAGACCAAAACGATGGTAAATTGGCAAATTTGACCATAAAATATGGAAGCTCAACTGAAATATACTTTAAAATCAAGGATCCTATAAGCAAGTCAATACTAATTGAGATTGAAGAGCTGCGGTTGGTAACCATATGTTAATCTAATTATTAAAAATTCGTACAAAATTGAAGATTTTTTTATAGAAAAGAACAGAAGCAAATGATCAATGAACTAAAATCAAAATGTAGTAAATCGGATTTGAATAATGAAACAACTAAGTTTGCTAGAAACTGTGCGGAGGCGACTGCTTTGAGTCGAATTTCAGGCGTCTATCAGATTCTTGTACCCGGATATAGTCAGCACCCCATTATAGTCAGTTGTAATGAGGATGTACATGGCGGAGGCTGGACGCAGATCTTAAGACGCACGGACGGCAGTACGAATTTTTATCGCTATTGGAATGAATACAAAGAAGGCTTTGGCAATGTAAATGCTGAGTTCTTTATAGGTCTGGATAAATTACATTTCATGACCAAAGATCTTGATCAGGAAATACTTATACTCATGGAAGATTTCAGTGGTGTAAAGAGATTTGCAAAATATGATAGATTTGCTATTGGTAATGAAAACGACTTTTACACTTTGCGTTCGTTAGGGGAATTCTCTGGAGATGCTGGTGATTCTTTATTGGGACATCTTAACAGTAAATTCTCTTCAAGAGATCATGATAATGATATATATGAAGGCAACTGTGCAGAAGCCTATACTGGTGGCTGGTGGTACACTAAATGCCACGAAAGGTTGGTATTCTTTTACTATTTCATACGTTACCTCATATTTGAATCATTCTATATTGGTTAGCAATCTTATGGGCAAGTACAATGACAGTACTTATGGCAAGGGTATTAACTGGCTCAAATTCAGCGGTCATAATACATCATTAAAAGGAGTTCAAATAATGATTAGACACAAGAGATAATAACCTATACGAAAATGCAGCCTATCAGAATCATATAAAATGAAGTGTGCGAATAGCTATTATTTCTATTTAATTTGTACGAGCAATATTTAGTTTATTATTATAAATATAGCTCTGTCAATTCCTTATCAGCCGACAATTACTTAATATTGTATTAATAATCATTGTGGTCTTAGAATTACTCATTATTTTCTCAGATTGTTTAATCTTTGTTTTGTATTATGCGACAAAAATATATTAATATTACTGCGATTAGTTTTTTTTAACCTTAATAACAAATTAATTAATAAAGCAATTGTTTATATTTAAATTTAATACGTAACAAGCAATACCATCACAATTATATAAAATATTGGTACCACATTGATCAACTTAGATGTGGTTTATTTACCTACTAAAACGATAGCTCTGATCCCATCTTCGTACCTGCTATTTGGGTGCATACCTTAAAGGTACGAGCAATGGTTGAGCAATCGTGTTGAAACATGCATGTCCTGGTTAGTAAAATTAGAAATATTTATTTGTAAAGAAGTGCTTAAAGTCCTTAATACAAACAACTGCTCAAAGATGGGCTTAATTTTAATATTAAGCTCGATGCACGTGGTATGTAATAGACATATCAATCAATCATGTAATCTTCACAGGTGTCCTTTTTGGTATCCCAATTGTGACTTTACTAATTATTAAAATAAGATTTAAAATCCATATTCTTAAGGCGGTAAATATGATTATAATTAACGCTAAATATGATTAAAGTTAACGCTATAATATTTAACAAATCCCGTGAGAAAATATAAACGGAAAACAAAATGTAGAGGAATGTGCGTCAATTGGTTTGACCTGATGTCGTCATAAAAACGTTATTAAATTCAAAAACTTTTTCTCTTAGTTGCTCTTAATGAAACCACAAACAGAACAGAGAGGTATTATACTGAAATATAGTTAAACTCAATCAACTATGGTGGGTCTTTCATGTGTCCACATGGTACATCCATATTCATAAGCGATGAAAACTTTTTGATAGCAGTCCATTAGGTAATTGATTATAGATATATGTATTGAGAAACTAGCGGAAGTAATAAATATTATTCAGTTTTATTTGAATAGCCCGTTAAAGATGTTCAAGCAGCGCATTTTTCAGTGGTACCACAATTATGCTTTGGTAATTGGGGTTACCTCGTGCAGGCTGGTGGCGGGTAGAATACATCAGACATTATGGACACGGTTCTGGGCAACGGCCCAGAATATTGTTGTGTTGGCACTACTGCCCATATGTCTTTGGATAACTTCAGACTATTTTCAGAAAAGCAAATATCTTCCCAATATAATTCACTTAACGACGTATATATTTTACTCGGTGTCCTATGCTGCTGTAGCTTATACGGTGATCTCACGCGGCAGTCGGGATAGTGTTCTACTGGCTATGGATCGCATTGTAGTAAAACTTAAACGTGAAGAGTGTCATCATGTTGGTATACTTGAGTACACTGGACGCTCACTTGGTTCCATCTTTTACCTGAAATTCGCTACGGTCCTCTACATATGCGTGTCCTGTCTGGTCATGTGTTTCATGATGCCCAATGAGGGCAAGTGGCACATTATCCTTATAACATTTTTTACAAGCAACGCTATGAATATGCCCGTTATTGCCAGTTATCGTTACTTTCTGGCTCTGTGGTATATTGCTACTTGCTACAATTATATCAATTACCGACTGGAAGCTATAACCTCAGCCGTCCAAACTGATTTGCCTACCAAACTTCAGGTTGATGAATTGCAAAGGCTTTGGTGTCTACACGCTCTACTGGGACGCTGCACCTTCAAAGTGAACAAGATGTTTCAGGTGTTAATGCTGTCGGCACGCTTTGAATATATCAGCTTTAGTGTTATCGATCTGTATTGGGGACTACTTTTCTGGTTTAAAATTAAAACACCAGCTTACCTTATGTTCTATGGTTCATTAACCTATTGGATACGATCACTGGACTTCTATCTATTGGACGCTATGTGCGATTTGACTACACAATATCAAAACTGTCCACATCATGCCATAACCGAAGGCAACTGGTTCAAGGAGGTAACTCCATAAACTTACATATACTTTATTGATAATTATTTTAATCTATATCCTTATAGCTTAATGCCTTTTTGCTGTATGCCAACAGCTCCAAGCAAAGTCTATGGGTGTGCGGGCTCTATAAAGCAGATCTCAAATGCTGGTTTCAAATGTTGGGTTCTATTATAAGTTTCTCTATACTTCTGCTGCAATTTCATTTGATTTTAAGAGATAAGTTTTCACTTTAATAAGCTGCAATTACACTCATACTAAGTATTATTATGATTTGTTATATGCCATATATAAGAGAGGTAGAGAGAAAGAGAGGGAGAGTTTTAACGATAAAAGTGATATTCTTGCTTAAAAATCTGTTTCATGTTAATATTTATTATATATTTTATACAATCCAAATCTTAACCCAAATATAATGTTATGAACTAAACAAATTTAGTTCCTTTTAGTATTACTTTCAAAAATATCAATTAAATTATTAAATAAATTGAAAATGAAAAAATACTAATGTAATTATTTAACTTGAAATAGTAAATTATGTTTACTAACTCTGTGAGTATTTAAAAATTATTTAAAATTCAACAAATAACCCCAAGTTTATTGCAACTATTAAGGGAAACTAAACAAACCCAAGCAGATCATTAATCTTAGTAAGAGTATTAGTTGCTATAAATCAGAGAGTTAACCTTTAGGTTTTTATTGGTTTTTAAGAGTAAATTGGCGCTGATGGTTTGGTGAAATCCTTTACAATCAAAACACCCTAAAAGGAATCAAAATATTACTAAAATTCTTGTAAATTCCATCAGATTGCATATTATTTTGAAAACTTCTCAAAAATAAATAAAAATAAAAATAAATAATAGTAGAGTTTGATTCAACCAAACCATAGAATAGAAGTATAGTTAGGGTATCTGACAATCGGTTATATGAAACTCTAAACACACACTCATACCTGTTTCTTTCATAGTGTTTGTTTCAAGCTGAACAACAATGCAGCAGCTAATAATTTCTGCCCGATAATTTCCAATTGAATGCGTTTCGAAAATATAAATTTCCTTTGACAGCAGAAATGCGTTGAAATGTTTGTTCTTTTCTGTTGTGTTTCTTTTTTTACTTTGGCTTGAAACGGAATCACGTTTTGCTGTTGCATACTTTTTGGCGTATGCACATCTGCTCAATATGTACGTGAGAAAAGTTGAGCACATACATTTCACATAGACAGAGAGAGAGAGAGAGATTATCCATTCAATTATTTACATGTCCATAGAAAGGCCTTTTTATTTAATTTATTTTTATTTATTGGCTGAGACGCAGGTGAACGAGTTTGCTGCATAAATAAAACGAAAGAAAATAAATCAAAAATATAATTTTTTCTTTTTTTACAACAAGTTTTGTTGCATGCAAAAATCTAATTCCTTGCCATTCGTTTACATTGAACGTGTTCAAATTATTTTGCACATTTTCCAGTTTTGTGGTTCTTCGTCTTCGTCTTCCACTTTTACCCCTTTGGCTTATGCATTTGAGGTAAGACACAAATGTCCAACTTAAATACCAAAAGTCCTGACCAAATCCTTACTTTTACTTAATAATTAAAATTGCAACTAGTTTTGGTCCTTAGAACTTATAGTTGTTTGTGTTGCAATCGAATGTAAGTGCAATATTTGATGAAATTTACAATTTCAGAACAACTGCTAGACTTTTGAGCTAGTAATTGTACTTGTGTATGATAAGTAAGTGGGAAAGCAATGAAAATCTGGTTAAATCCATTTAAATTAGCTTTCATATGTCAACACAATTATGTTGGATAACAACGACAACGATTTATGTGCACGTGAAGTGTGCCCAACTTGCACAATATTCAAAATATACACACACATACATACATACATATGTATATATTTATATACATAAATATATATATATAGTTATACATATAAGCACATGTAACGGATGCAGGATTGTTGGGTGATAGGCGTGGCCCGGAGCTTGGCAATTGTCAAAATTGCCGCCATAATTCACGTGTTGCCAGCAACAGAAACAAGAACAACAACCAAAGCAACAACAACAACAACAACAACGACAACAACAACAACAACAACAGACAACATACAACAACAACAACCAAGTCAGCATTGTCATTCAATTGAAGCAAATGTTGAAAATGCAAATTACGCAATGATTTACATTTCGATTGACATATTTTAGGCGAATTGTTTGCAGAGCTTCAGCTTCATCCTTTGATGGATCCACCCTTTACGTGTCGTCTCATGCGTTGGTTATAATTCAAAAATGCTACCAAATATCTTCAATCAATCCCAAAAATTGATGTCTATGTATTTCTGTATAGAATACTTGTTAAAGAACATAAGATGATTTCAAATGTTTTTTTTCTCAATACAGATTTATATATAAAGTATTCTAAGTTGAAAACCTTTGTAGATGGCATTATTATTAAAGTATTATTATGAAGGCATTTTTCAGTTCTTTGTGCATTTAGCTGCTGCTTATATGTAGTTTCATTTGTTACATATATAACAGCTGTCTAAAGTCATATCCTGGCCAGGCAGTCATCATTAGTCAGGATTTTTTATTGTCGACCAACGAAGAATGCTCAACTGTCTGACAGGCATCGTAAAAAACTGAAAGGACATGCTGGTAAACGCGCTTTCATATTATTTCAAAAGATTTCAAAAGACGAGCACTGAGCCTGTACTGTAGATAGACTTATACCCAGATCTAAAACCAGAGCTAAAACCGCAACCACTTGAATGCAGAGGCAAAGAATGCGGTTCAACACAATGGCCAATGGTCAATGGTCAATGGTCAGTGGTCAATGGTCAATGGGTAATGGCCAATGGGCAATGGGCAATGGGCAATGGCCAATAGAGCCACATCGACATAAACCTCAAGAGCAGCTCCGCGACATTTTGAATGCCACACAGTCGGTGTCCAAGCCAAAAGCTCTGCACGTATACCGGGTATAGTCATCAATGCAACTCGGTCTCAGGCACCAACAGACCAGAGAATTCTGAATAGCTTGACTTGCATATATTTTTCAACTTCTTTGTGTGCTTCTTCGTTGCTTTCATGCTGTCTTTTTATATAGAGATTCTATCTATGCTGTGCACTGACTACTGACTGGTATGGCACATAAATTCCAAAATAACAATATGAGAGGTGCTCTGTGAATGTTGCGTATGTGAGTCCTGGACGAGCTAACTTTGCCCAGCAATGCAATAAAAAAGATGACAAGCAACAAAACTTTTAATGATGCCGCAAAGTACCGTTGAATCAACTTGCGTCTGGCATTTCGATGCAAAGTTTTCTTTGCCAAGATGAATTTGTAAGACACATCAGCCTGTCGAACTCAAAGTTTACTCCACTGACTCAAGACTCCCGACTCCAGACTCCAGTCTCGAGACTTCTTCAAATATGAACTGAATGGAATTTTTAATAAAACGAATAGCAAATTAATATATATAAATATAAAAGAGTTTTTAAATACCATTTAATTGGCTATAAACCTATTCGAACGAACATGAACTTAAATAGTCTATAAATTGGCTAAGAAAAGATTGAATCAATATCCTTTTATTGCTTGAAGAACTACTCTATTATTTTTAAGATGGGCAAGGATAATGTTGCACTGATTTTTGCAGCAACTGTTTACGCTTTTTAGCTATTCTTCGTTTCCTATGGCTGTATATGTGTGTGTGTGTGTGTATGTTCGTTGCTGTTGCTTTCGCCCATTTAGGTTGAAAATGTATGTCAAATGTTGCAGTGGGTAGAGCAAAGTGAAAGTTCATTTCGGCCGACAGGCGCTACAGTGAAAGTTTTCTTTTTATATATATATATTATTCGCTTTAAATGTGTTTTTTTTTTGTGGGTGGTTCATGAAAAGTTTCACACTAAATGCAAGCCACTGAACCGCCCAACACTCACACACACACACACACGCATAGAGAGTTAGGCAGCTGTTTTGTTTTCAAGTGCAAAAGTTGACACTAACTTATGATGAAATTCTAAACCATACCACACTATAGCTTGCCACAACACATCACAGTACGTCCTGCAACACATTCACGGTTGCAGCTTGCGCCTGACGGAGTACCAAGACGATGCCACTTTAAATGAAACTTGTTTCCTTTTAAATAATGTTTTTTTTTTGATGTTTTATTTAACAAGTTTTATTTTATACTAGGAATATTTGTTATGTAAATTTGACTATCTGCCATAATCGTTATAGTTGCCATTAGATGAACTGGAAGCTGAAGCTGAAGCACTTGCAGAGGAGCTTCCTTCAAAGCCGCCTCCGGGATAGTTACCACCGGGATAGCCATCATTGGGATATCCCCCGCCATAACCATTGTCGTAGCCGCCTTGATGATGATGGTGATGATGACCATAGCCACCATAGCCTTCATATTCACCATATCCAGGCCGCGCCTCCATTTGACTAAACAGGGCAAAGATAACTACCGTAAAAATAATACTAGCTCTCATCTTCGTGCTGATCTTCACAGATTCTTCGCTTAAATGTGCGTGCTCCTCTTAACCAAGGTCTATTTTATACAGAAATCATATCGGCAAATCTGGCTTTTGGCTCTTGGCTTTTGGCAAAGGTGGAATCGAATTGTGTTCAAAAGGGGATTGTTGACTGTTTAATTAATGAATGTAGGCCCCTAGACGCTTTACGAACCGGTTTGGGGCCTAAGTCTGTGATCAGTTACAATTTTATTTATAAATTTGTATTTTTGATTTTTGGGTTCTGTTTTGTTTTGTTTTCTTTTGGAAGGGGAATCACTTTTGACGTCTTATCTTTCTATAATATATTCAACTACGTTTTGATTATTTTTGTTTATTCAATTCTCATAGATATACAGGTTGAGATGATATTCGTAAACATATGTTAATCAAATCATATATCGGGTTTTATATTATTTTCATTCTACTATATATAATACTTAGAAAATTAAGGCATAACTTATTTAAATTGCGTTTGTGCTAAATATATAAATATAAAAATATAAATTTTACTATTTTCTGGAGATTTGGAATTTCAGAACATCAATTACGTTTTGTATACATATTATAGAGATAAACTAAAATAAAGTAGATTGGAATCAAGCTATTGTATATTAAATATTTTGGTTTACGTGTGAGAAGCTACAGTATAAATTCGGCGTACTGAACAATTGGTAGCATTATAGTTGGTTTAAAAAAGTAAAAGAGAACTTAACACTGCAACACACTTAACATCAACAGAATCAGAAGAACATTGTATTTAACTTAAACTATTTCCCATTACTGATGATTGATTGAAATAGTATAAATATAAATTGGTTTAGTTGATTTATTGGTGTTCTTTTTTATGTTTCAGCTTAAATCTATTATTATTTTAAATTTTCGATTAAAGTTGAGGTTTTTCTCAAGATGATGTTTATCCTTATATAAGGAGTTATTTGGAGCTGACAACTGCAGCTTTCAGATTACAATACCAGTAAATTAGTACAAGACTATATAAAGACGTTCTCGCTGTCTTAACTACCAGGTTTATCTTTGTTTGTCTTCAAAACTAAATATTAAAATAAAAATAGTTTTAAGAGTGTTTTATTATTTTCAAATATCAAATACTTCACTTTATAGCAATAATTATTTTATGGCAAAACACTTTATAGCGAAATACATGTGGAAGTGTTTGTGTTAATATTTGACGCACTTACAAATTACGAATAAAGTTAAGAAGCGAATTATGAAGAATTGTTTACTATTTGCACTGACTTATGTAGCCAGCAGGTAGTCGGCGACCATTGCTGTCCACACATACACTATCCAACATACGAATAGATTGTAAGGCATAATAGAAATCTCTGTTTTGCCTTTAACAACTTTTAGTCTCTCATTGTATTAAGAGATGTCCGGCAAGTATGATGGATAGTGTGACAGATGAGTCTTGCTTGTTCGCTTAGTTATGATAAGCACTAAGAAGAGCTGCACATTATTGTTAAAGTGTTTATACAAAGCATATCTATATATTTATATATATATATCTATATATATATATATAAGAGTGCTTTGTTAGTTAGTTCAAATAAATATGTAACAGTGATTATACTTAAAAAGCCAAGCTCTAAATTCAGAATAGCAAAATTATAATTGTGCAAGTATTGAATAAACAGAAAAATGCTCAAAGAAATCCCGCGTGAGTGCAACCGCATTTTCAATCGAACCTGGAACAGAATATGCAATGGCGATTTTCCACAAGATGTTGTGGAAAAGTATACTGGCTATATGCTGAAAGATGATGATCCATATAGCATTTTCAGTTTAGAAAGAAAGACAACTGCATTTCTATTAGTGCTAAGTAGTGAGGATCTTAAAATGTGTAAATCTCTTGTTGTCAGTAATAGAACACAGTTGAAATGCATCCGAACACTGGGAGAACCACAGAATCTAATGTACCCTAATAATTATTTTAAATGCATTAACTATGCATTTCGCTTGACCGATGAATTGCTCGGCTTTTGCACCAAGAGAACACTACCTGATAATGAGTATACAGCAATAATCTATACTGATTTTGTAGAGCCCACCACTAATAACATTATTATGCATCACAATAACTGTCCATTCTTAAGTTATAATATATGGTTAATGTTATTATTGGTCATTATTGGGTTCATTCTCACTCTCCGTGCAAAATAGTAACAAGTTCTGTATAAGTATAAGTGGAATAAAGTGGAAAAAAGTGCAAATAAAAAAAATGACTGAAAAGTCTCAGAAAAAGCTAAACAATCAATAATTTTATTGAACTTGTGCCTAACCTCAATCTCTAAGATCTCTATACTAACTTCTTTAATACACATATATTTCAATCACAATCTCTTTCTCTGTTCTTTCTTTCTCATTATCACTCACCCCGGCATCATAAATTTAAAGAGTAGTCTTAGCATCCGTATGACTGTTTCAGATCAGTCTATGCTATAGTCACAAATCTCATCACCCTCATCAGAAGAGAAACGTGTCAAGAGGTTTGCGGCTGCGCCTCGGATCGTCTTTTATCTGACAGGATAGAAGGCAACAGAAGTGGCCCCTTGTCATATTTCCCCGTGTCAGTTACACATATGTGTATGAGTTGTGTGTATGACTTATGTCTGTGTATTTGTATGTGTATGTGTATGTATGTGTGCCCATTCATCTGTTTTGATATGTATGAATAATTGCTTTTTAACAGACGGAAAATTATCACATAATTATAGGAATTGCCATTAAATGGGCACGTGGCGGGTTTCTGTTTTTGTATTATAGACATTTATTTCATTCCTTAAGTAGTATATTATAAGTAGGGGTTATATATAAAGGAAAAGCTATGGCCAACTGTTATTTTATGTATGCAATACAAAAGTTAAGTCCCAGTTGATTCAAATATGCGCAACTCGGAAAAGTTCCTTGAATTTCAGCTTGACATTTGATTCGACTGAAATTCTCTCTCTTCGAGTGTACTACATCATTCCCATACAGCATATACATAGCACATAAATACCCTATATATAATATATATGTCTACTAACAGAGAAGTAAAACTAAACTTGAATATTCATATTTCTTTTTGGATAGAATCTGCTGTGTAATATTGTATAGGGTATCTGACAGTCGAGAAAAC